>CAUYRH010078996.1:0-69566 GCA_963574655.1 Perodicticus potto
CACCCTGGATAGAGTGCCGTGGCATCACAGCTCACAGCAACCTCCAATTCCTGGGCTCAAGCGAGTCTCCTGCCTTCGCCTCCCAAGTAGCTGGGACTACAGGCGCCCGCCACAACGCCCGGCCATTTTTTGGTTGCAGCCGACATTGTTGTTTGGCGGGCCCGGGCTGGATTCGAACCCACCAGCTCAGGTGTACATGGCTGGCGCCTTAGCCCGTTGAGCCACAGGTGCCAAGCCAATCAAGATCTTTTTTGAAAAGCATCACTCCTGTATAATTTTGTAGTTAGTTTTCTTTTAAATTATTATTAAATCAAAAAGAGGTAGATCATATATACATTAATGCATTTAGAGGGTTACAATATGCTGGTTTCATATACAATTTGGAATGCTTACATTGTACTGGTTGATATATCCCTCGCCTTATTTACTTAATTGTTGTATTAAGACATTTATACTTTAAGCTTAATAGATCTGACATGTACCCTTGCAGTATGCACTATAGGTTGGATCACACTTACAAAGTTAGGTTTTGATGTTTCTTGATAACCAGGATAGACGTATCCTGGATTTTTGGTCTGGCCCCATGTTGGAAGAAATGAATGTCAAAAAGCTTGTAGCCGTATTTAAGGAACAATGGATGTTTGAAGGGAGTGGCTCACAGGCTAAGTCTACCTGGAGTCCATTATTATGTTTAATTTTGTCTATTCATGGGTATTTGTTACCATCTCAAAAAGCTAGGCTAGCATTATTCTCTTTAGGTTCATATTTCTGTAATAATTTAACACATAACAGATACAAAATTTCAAGAAGAAAAATATAAAGTGAAATTAATAAACAATCCCAGTTTGCATAGTAGTTTTTGAGCCATGAACTTAGGCTTAAAGACAACCAATTAAGTAAATCAAAAGGCCATTATTTTGCCAAGTTGAAAAGGTTGGCCTTAAAGAGGGGCAAAAGTCTTGTTATGATATAGAGCCTTGAGATGCAAATCAAACCCACTCTGAGATGTCACCTAATTGTAGTAAGATTAGTCAATACCTTAGAGTGCCAAATCTGAAGATTTGGCATGGATATGGAGAGAAGGGAACACTTCTGCGCTGCTGGTGGGATTGCAAACTGATACAACCTTTATGGAAAGAAGTATGGAGATTCTCAAAGAACTAAAAATTGACTTTCCATTTGATCCTGCAATACCATTACTAGATATCTAACCAGAAGAACGAAAATGATTTTACCACAAAGACATTTGTACCAGAATGTTTATTGCAGTTCAATTCATAATTGCCAAGTCGTGGAAGCAACCTAAACGCCCATCACCCCACAAATGGATTAACAAACGGTGGCATATGTATACCAGTTAACCATGAGAAAAGATAGAAACTTTACATCTTACAACTTTGCCTGGATGGAGTTGAAACACAGTCTTCTTAATAAAGTGCCTCAAGAATGGAAAAAAAATATCCAGTGTACTCAATACTACTATTAAACCAATATATAAACACTCACTCATATGAAAGATAAAGCACAAATATAGTCTATCAAGGGGTGGGGGAGAAAGGATGGGGGCAACTGGTGCGATCTTACCTCATGTGCACAGTTTGAGGGTGTTCAGCACACCCCTTGGTTGAAAGGCTCAACTACAACTTGAACTTTACCTTAGAAGTGAGAACAATGTAACGTAAAAATCTGTACCCTCATGTTAATTTGAAACAAAAAAAATTATATAGAGCAGTGTTCAAATGTCTTGGGAAAAGCTGTTGATAGCATGAAAATGTCAGCTTATCAGGGTTTGCAGATTGAATATCTCTTGTAATGGCATTGGGTACTTTGGTGAACTTTTTTTGTGACCCATATACAGGCATGATATTTGTTTCTCAAAATTAGTCTAGTTTTGAGGAACACAGCAGTTCTTGATTCTAGTCATTTCATGGAAGAAAATTGGATTGCAGAAATCTAGAACAATTCAGGATCTCGTCTAGTCTACGCGTAGATAACAAGAACTTGAAAACAATGCATAGAGCTATAATCTAATAACAGGTATATTATAGATTTTCTTTGGAAATATATATTTTTTCTCCATAGCAGGGGTGTCCAACGTATGCCCACTGAACATATGCTGATTTTGTGGGGACATTTTTACTTATCTGTGGTGTCATATATCACAGAAGTATGTTTGGACCTTTTTTTGCTAATCAACTTCCTTATTTAATGTGTGGCTCAAGACAACTTTTACTCTTCCAGTGAGCAGCGGAAAAGGAAAGAGGTTGGATACCCCTGAAATCATCCTGATTTTTACCAAAGATAGATTAAGACAAATTTGTAAAATAAGTTTTTATATATGTGTGTGTGTGTGTGTGTGTGTATATATATATATATATATATATATATATTTTTTTTTTTTTTTTTTTTTTGGCCAGGGCTGGGTTTGAACCCGCCACTCCGGCATATGGGGCCAGCGACCTACTCTTTTGCGCCGCAGGCACTGCCCAGTTTTATCACATTTTGCCTACAAATATGATGATTTGACCACATATTAATTTTAGGTTTAAAAATTTCTTGAGAGACTCAAAGGACAAACCAAGGCACTCTTTAGATTTTACTTACTGTCTTAAGGTTCCTGGGCCTACCAGGAAATGACAATTTTTATTTATTCACTGTAAGGCTGAGAACCCTTAAATTCAGGCATTTTATGCATATTCTCAAATATGACATTTCAGTAAAAGCCCCAGTTATATAACCAATGTTTTCAATTATAACCTCCCATAAAGAGAAAGAAAATTTTTATTGAACTTATTCAAATAACCATATTGCCCTAAAACATAAGAATGCTCATGAATACATTCCAAATTTTGAAGGGATCAAGTAGAAAGAAAAAGCAAATATTTCTGCCTTTGTTCATAAAGGTATACTTTACCAAATTGTAATAGCTTATACATAACTCAAGAGAGAAAAAGAAAATCCTTAAATCCAGAAAAAAAACCAACCATTTTTCAAATAAAGATCATAAAATCATTAGCTTTATCAGTACTTTCTCATGTAATTAATTTTATTCAGCTTTATTTTTATTCATAGTTTCATAAATTCATCAATTTTTTTCATTAGTGCTCTGAAATCTTTTTTATAGTCCATTGATTTTAAAGTTATTAGAAAACTGTGAGTACTTGTTAGAGGCTTTCGTGTGTTGAATTATAAATGCAAAAGAGAAGAATTCAAAACAGTATTGGTAGATGATAAAAAACTTAGAATAAATGGCCGGGCATTGTGGCGGGTGCCTGTAGTCCCAGCTACTTGGGAGGCAGAAGCAGGAGAATCACTTTAGCCCAGGAGTCGGAGGTTGCTGTGATGCCATGGCACTCTACCCAGGGCAACAGCTTGAGGCTCTGTCTCAAAAAAAAAAAAACAAAAAAACTTAGAATAGCCATGGTTAAAAATCTGATAACAGTTCATTATAATCAGCAGTTAACAAGGAAATTTAGGTTTGTGTGTTTGTGTGTGTGGCATACAACATAATACCCAGAATTGTAACAGGTAATATTAGGTTTTTAAGAGTTATGTGTAATTTTGAAGCAGTTATGTCAGTAACATATTCATAAATGCCATTAGAAAAAGACCAAGTGTGGGCCAGGCGTGTTGGCTCACACCTGTAATCTTAGCACTCTGGGAGGCCGAGGCAGGTGGATTGCTTGAGCTCAGGAGTTTGAGACCAGCCTGAGTAAGAGCAAGACCCTGTCTAAGAAAAAGTAGCTAGGCATTGTAAGGGGCAGCTGTCCCAGCTGCATGGGAGGCTGAGACATAAGGATCACTTGAGTCTAAAAGTTTGAAACTGCTTTGAGCTATGACTCCACGGCATTCTAGTGAGGGTGACAAAGTAGCACTCTGTCTCAAAAAAAAAAGAAAGAAAAAGAAAAAGTATGACTTATCATTTGAGAGTGTTTCCCATACAATTTACCAAATATGACTAATCATTTATTATCACGACGATAGTTACATTCTTTGATGCTCTCTGGAGGCCCAACTGGAAAATTACAAAGTTAATTTTAGGTTAAAAGGATTTAATTTATATTTTCAATAATAATTAGAAGTTTTCCATGTAGAAATACTATATATTTCTGAAGAATTATGTCTGTGTATTTCATATTTTGTGTTGTGTTAACTTTAATTCTCTAATTGTTAATGGTATACAATAGATATTTGTACATTAAACTTTAATCCAAAAATAATAATAATAAGGGAGAGAGAAAAGCTTGTCTGGACATTAAAAAAAAAAGAATAAAGTGGAAAAAAAAGATTTAATTTAGAATTTTGATATTGGAGAAGCCTACCTAAGATGTAAAATAACCAAAATACTTCCTCAAAACAGGATTGCAGGTCACTGGGAAATAATACTCATTTATCTAGTACGATAGTCAAAACACTTAAAAGCAATACAGGAAGTTACACAGTGGTACAAATGGTAGCTCCTTCAAAGCTCAATTTTCCTAAGTATTCAAAAACCTAATAAAGGCAACACAGAAGCTTTCCTGATAAATTTTGTTTTTTGAGGGCAGGTACCAAAAAAGTAAGGAAAAACCTCCTCCCGTGTGATTGGGCCTCCTTATAGGAAGCCCGTATACATAAGCTGGAAGTAGAACCTGATGAAAAGGGCACATTAATTTAATCAGACACGGGGAGACTATGTCCAAAGTTTTGAGTGTAAAGAAATGCAAATAAGAAAGCTGGTCCATTGACCAGGGAATATGCGGCTTGTAGCAACCGTATACGTGGGAAAGTTTCCTGTTACGTGAAACAATTCAGACACATCAAGAAAAGCCAAGAGTACGGAATCAAGTCATACTGGGGGAAGACATTGCTTTTTTGGACCTTCAAGATCAACATTTACAGTCTTGTTATAGCAGCAGCATTAGAATTGGAGAAAAACTTAAGAAAGGGAGCTATGATCTCAGACCTTCTCAAGGAAAGCAGAAGAAGCTAGAAGAAGGCATTGAGGTATGACTTTCAAATCACCTGCAGTGAGATAAAGCAAAAGTTGAACTTCTGAAATATGAACCAGGGCAAGTTCAAGAGGAAAACTCGAACTCAAGAAGTGAAATTGTGGCCAGGCATGGTGCTTCATGCCTGGATTCCTCACACTTTGGGAGGCCAAGGCAGAAGGATGGCTTGAGCTCTAGAGTTTGAGACCAGCCTGAGCAAGAGAGGACCCCCTCTCTACTAAAAATAAAAAAAATCATGTGGGCACCGTGGTGCGCACCTGTAGTTCCAGCTACTCAAGAGGCTGAAGCAGGAGGATCACTTGAGCCCAGAAGTTTGAGGTTGCAGTGAGCTATGACGCCAGCACTATACTCTAGCTGGGGTGACAGAGTGAGACTGTCTCAAACAAAAAAAGAAAGAAATGATTATCGTGGGGCGGTGCCTGTGGCTCAAGAAGTAGGGCACTGGCCACATATACCAGGGATCGCGGGTTCAAACGTGACCCTGGCCAAAAACTGCAAAAAAAAAATAGAAAAGAAATTATTATCCTAAATGAAGAAGACAGCATTTTTAACCTGAAATTGGGAAAATTAAATAGCTCTCAGGAAGAAATGTGGCAGAAATAGAAACTATAGTTTAGAAGGTGCCTGTTAAAGAACAGGTGGTGCCTATGGCTCAAGGAGTAGGGTGTCGGCCCCATATACCAGAGGTGACGGGTTCAAACCCAGCCCCAGCCAAAAAAACTGCAAAAAAAAAAAACAGGTTTTAGAATTAAAAAGCAAAACCTGTTGCAGTCTACTAAGAGCAGATCAATACTTTGAAAAAACCCTATTGTTCTAACACAAGGGACCCAATTTTAGTTTTATATTAATGTATTTTTACTGTCAAACCTCATTTTTTAGAAATACTTATAAATTAATTCTAATTATAGCCAACTTGATCACACAAAATTTCTTTCATAAATTCATTCTTAACAAACCTTATTATGACTTAATCAGACCTTGCAAGACATGCTTCGACTTTCTGCTTTGTCCTAGATTTCCTTTTCTTAAATAAGCGTCCTATGGGAAACCGTATGACAATTTATCTTATATGACAATTTATCATATAAGAAATCCTTTTTATATAAAATTACTATTGTTTATTTTTAACTTTTCTTACCAGAACATCTTCGTATCTTTCTTTCCTACTTACTACATTCCTTTCTATCTTATGTCTATTTCCTTCTTTAGTTTTTGAAACAACCTTTAAATAACCCCCAAATTAGACTAAATTATTCTTTTTTTCATAACAAAAATATATTTTGTGACTTTTAATGGTTCTCATCAAAATAAATCTTACTTTTTTGGTATACTTTGTATATATAATATATATGTGTATAAATATATATATATGACATACATATAATTCTAATTACATAAAATAACCTTAATTTCTAGTGAAAATGTAGGAAGAAATTGAACCGTCACATGTCGGTATTTTATAGATGAGAACCATTTTTGTAATTTTTAAACACATGCTTACCCAAAACATAAGTGTATCTGTATATTAATAGAACCAAACATATTTAGCCTTTTTATGAAATTTAAGAAGCCAAAAAGAAAAATATTTTTGTTCACCAATTTGTTTCAGTTTTTATATTTTATTATATTTGGAAGTGACTCATAAAATTAAGGCACATTTGTTAATTTGACATAATATAACTTTACAATTATCAATTACATGAAAAGTTCATTTATAAACTTCATTTATTTATGAATGAAGTTTAGTTCATTCTATTTACATTTACCTGATATATTTATTTTAAACAATTTACCTAGATTATTTATGAAAACTGAGGTATTAGACAAAGCTAGTCATTGTTTCAAATTATTTGCATGTCACCCACTTTTATAGCACATTTATAGTGAATATTGGGTGTTCATCTAAGTAAGAACCTTTAAGTTAAATAGGCAGGTGTTTTGCCAATTACTCAGAAGATGTAGCTACTTTTATTATACTAATATCATAACATTGAATTAATCCTCCTTATCAGATAGTTACACAAAGAACATTCTGTTGTTAAGTTTTTTGCTTCAAGACCTAGCAGAGATAAATATAAAAATGTCTAAAAACCCAGGCAAAAATGTATTCTGACAACTTTGAAGACATTTATATTTTCATTTTACCAGCGATTTTTAAACCAGCTTATTCATTAAAGAATTACCTAAGTCACCTGATCTACAAGGCATTTGGGTTAATTACTGTATAGTTTATATGAGCCCTCCTGTAGCTAAGCCAATTTGTAGAATTTCTTAAGGGATTTTTGACCAACTATGCTAGACTTTGCTATGTAGATACAGCCTGGTGGAATATGTGTGAGCACTGCTAAACAGTGTGCACATGGAAAGGTCTTACGGCTTATTGGTTTTTTAAGTATTTAAGGGGTACAAATGTTTCTGGTTACATGGGTCACTTTTTTGATGCTTGAGTCATGGCTCCAGGGGTGCTCATCACCCAAATAGGATTCATTGTACCCCTTAGGTAGCTTTTTGCCACTCCCCTTACAGCTTTGATATTAGGATTTTAGTTACAAGATAGCAATACCAACCCTGAAAGTTCTTACTTTGATAAACACCCAAATATCCACAGACTATAAAAGTGGGTAACAGGGAAATAACTTGAAATGATGACGAGTTTGTCTCATTTCTCAGCTTTCATAAAGTAATCTAGGTAAATTATTAAAAATAAATATAGCAGATAAATGTAAATAGGATTTTTATAAGAAAGTTGAATCCAAATTACATTTCTTTGTGTGTGTGTGCACTGTAAATATTTTTATTTTTTTTTATTTTTTTCCCATACATGTGTTTATTAGGTTTCCACTTTTTGCCTTCACAGAATTAAAAAGGCTTATAATTTAATAACAATAACAATGTTTAAGATAAGGACTAGAAACAAAAACCTCGTAAGGAATGAACAAAGATACGTACATTCAGAAAAGAAATCAGATGATTGCTGCAGCAAAATATTAAGCAATAATACTAATGCAAAGAAAGTAACATTCACATTATCAGATAAGAGTATGTCTATTACAGAATGCTTTGACTCTGAGGTTCAGTATGGAGTCATCAGTTAACTTCTTCTTATTATTTTTTTTCATTTTTCACATTTCTGACAAAATTAGAACCTGTTCACATGGCTAAATTTCATCTGCCTTAAGAAGTAATATAAGGAGGGTTGTGGCCCAAAGTTTAGTTTAAAGTAGTTTTGTTTAAAAAAAAGACTCTCTTACTCTTTTTTTTTTTCATTATAAACTGAGATTAGCATGAAATATTCATATGTTTTTATTTTACCTAGGACTGGGTGAATTGTATAAAACAAAATCTGCAGGTGACCTTGAATTAACAACACATCTGTCCTTCATTTGCCACTCGGCTTTGCTTGACTAGTCAGCGCAGGCAAGGAGTCATCCTTACAGGGTTTGTGGGGAAGGTTTGTTGTGTTATTTTCTACCCTGCAACTTTCACGCCAGACAGAGGTACATGTACTATTTATTATTGCTCTGAGTTCACGGTTTTGGTTCATCTGAACGTCTAGCTTATATAAACATTTATCTAGTTGCTTTTTGTTTCCAAATATCAATCCTTCACTGAACTATTCAATTACCCTAAGCACTTGTTAGTCAAGAAAACCTAAATGTACATTTGCAAAAGGTGTCTATCTTGTTGTTAACCATGGAGTTGTTGTAATATGTAAAGCCAATAATTTGGAAGCCCTTTTAGCCCTTTTTTTTTTCTTTTTATCTTGGCTGGAATGCCATAAGCAGTGGTTTTTATCTCCACACCAGCAAAAATTGTCAGCAGATTCAAAGAAGACAAAAAAGGAAAAAAGAAAAAGAAAAAGACTTAGAAGGCTCTAAGTGAACCCGGTGTCAACTCTAATGATCTCAGTTGGGTACTAAGTAAAAACAAGCTGGGGAGTTCAGATGACTCCTATGATGGCTGTGGATCCAAACTGTGCATGAATAAAAAACATGTACCCGGCTGGAGTCCCAGAAAAGCTGGCACGCCTTTATATCTGAGAATTCTACCCATTTATTATTACTTTCTCAAAAGCAAAGATAATCCCGTAAATCACGTCAGGGACTGTCAGGAGTTTGGACTGGTGTCCTAGAGAGTAGTGAACGCCCTACTGATTTTTCACTAGCCATACTGTGCCCACAATTTAGAATGCTTATACTTGCTCTCAGAATATTTTCAGACACAAGCCAAGAAAAGAGCCCGATCATTTAGAGACACTCATACCCAAACCAACATGTGAAACCAAAATAAGACCACTCACAAATTTTAACCTAGGTGTGCAGATGAAATACTAAACCAGGTGTCCAGACCAAAAGGGAATTCGCCAGAAAAGACATAAATTCCATAGAAACCAGAGTATTCACACGAGGAAGACACTTGGCTTCATATCACAAATGATTTGCCATAAAACACAAAGAGTCCTTTTACACCCCAAGAGAGATGTAAGGTCCTTTATTCAGGAAGCCTTATCCAAATCAGATCCCAAATAAAATCAAGAGTTCTACCAAAAAGAGGGACGCTTGGCCTGTGAGAAGGCTGACCAGGGCAGAAACGGGCAGCTCAGAGGGCCACTGTGAGCACCGTACACCAGTTCTGAGAATCTCTAATTCCTGGAAGTGTTCTTATTCCAGATCCTACTTATGTCAACATCAATAACAAACATAAAAAGGATTTTTGAAAGAAAATCATAGTTATTCAGGAATAAGGGATTGTGAGAAGAATGTACCTGCCATAATAAACTATATGCACATTCAGGGAAGTAAAGAAAGACAAAGGTTTTTAAGAGAAAAAAGAGGAAGATTTACGTGATGGTTTCAAGGTCATTATCCTGGGCTACAAGGTGACACAGTGCGAGGTTAGGCAGTTACTGGGCAGATACCCATGTAGAGGAGGAAGATTTACGTGATTGTTTCAAGGTCATTATCCTGGGCTACGTGGATCAATAACAAGGTAACACCAGTCTGAGCTTAGGCAATTGCTGGGCAGATACCTATACAGAGGATTTGTTATGTAAGTTTAGGATGGCCTTTGTACAAGGTTATGGGCTTTATGGTAGTTTTTGTTGTCAGGCATTTATGCATGAGAAACCCCCATGGCCTTCCCCAGTTGTGTTTGCAAAGGTTTTTTAAACAGAAGTGACTCTATTTTGATTCTGACAACTTTCACCAAATAGACTTACTTCTAGAATAGAGAATTTGACCCCAGTTTCATGAAAGAATGTTGAACAATCAAATTAGAAGTATTTAGTAACGCCACACAATAGTTCTAAATAATAGTAATGATAATAACATATTATTTGTGGGTTTAAAAAGGCTGTATTCATAATATCAGACATGACAGCATGTAAATGATTAGAATTAAAGTTCTGTTACGTCATTGCTTTTTTGAGAAGGAGAAGACATTAACTTTAGACACTAAGTTACTTATGCTTGATAACATTAGGAGGCTAAGTTATAAAATGATTAGGTAAAGGCATGTAACTTTTAGTTGAATCCACAGTGAATGGGCTGTTGAATAGAATTAAAAAATTAAAATACTGCAATTACTTAATTTTTAACTTAAGAATGCAAGAAAGGAGAGACAAAATAAAAGCATAGAAAAATTGAAATAAATCACAAGAAATCAAGATGACAGAAATAATCTCAAATATATCAAAAATCATATACAAAAGCAAACTAATTTGGGCAATGAAAAAACATTTCCAGATTGAATAGAAAATGATACCCATCATATGTCCTAGTCTAACAGACATACGTAAATCACAACAACTTGAAAAGGTTGATAATAAAATTTTGGAAGGAAAGTATTAGATAAATATCAAAAAAGAAACCTTAGATAACCATATTGATACCATACAAAGCATTTGTAGCGATAGAGATTGTCACAACTTAAAAGGTTGACCGAGAAGATACAAGAATTTTAACCTTGTATACAAGTCATGTTATAACACATGTATATATTACAAGTAAATAAATATCTATATATTTATACACACAGACAGCTCATTAGAACTCCAGAGAAAATGGACAAGTCAGCTATCATAGTGGGATACTCTAATTTCCAAACATTGAAAGATCACACAGAAAATTAATAGAAGTAGAAGATGTTTGAACTGCACAGTTAACACACTTGATTTATTGTGCACATAAAGAACATTGTGCCTGGGCGGCACCTGTGACTCAGTGGGTAGGGCGCCAGCCCCATATACTGAGGGTGGCAGGTTCAAAACCAGCCCCAGCCAAACTGCAACAAAAAAATAGCCGGGTATTGTGGCCGGTGCCTGTAGTCCCAGTTACTGGAAGGCTGAGGCAAGAGAATCGCCTAAGCCCTGGAGTTGGAGGTTGCTGTGAGCTGTGTGACACCACGGCACTCTACCGACAGCAATAAAGTGAGACAAAAAAAAAAAAAAGAACATTGTGCCTAACAATTAGAGAATATACATCCTTCTCCAACTCACCTGGAACATTTATTAAAAAGTAGCCATGTATTACACTATAAAGCAAAGCTTAGCACATTTCAAAACAAACATATTATACAGTAGTTCTCTGAACAAAGTACAATTAAATAAGAAGGTAGCAACAATGAGGTAAAATTTTACTTGATTAAAATTGAGTACACACTTCTAAATTAATCATGGTTCTAAACAGAAATCATAATTGAATCTTAAAAATATTTAGGGGCTAAATGAGAACAAAAATAATACCTGTCAAAGTCTGTGGGATGAGCAAACGTATGGGAATATATAGCCTTAAATACTTTTTTTAAAATTTTTTGTGTGTGTCATTTTGTCACCCTCTGTAGAGTGTCCTGGCGTTACAGCTCCCTCAAACTCTTGGGCTCAAGTGATCCTCTTGCCTCAGCCTCCCAAGTAGCTGTGGAACTACAGGCACTCACCACAATGCCTGACTATTTTTAATGGGGTTTCACTCTTGCTCAGGCTGGTCTTGAACTCCTGAGCTCAAGTGATCCACCCTCCTTGGCCTCCCAGAGTGCTGGGATTACAGGGGTGAGCCATCATGCTTGGCCAACTTTAAATACAAAAGTATTGCATTTTAGGGTTAATAATGTTTCTTTTTTATCAGAAATAAAAACGTCTGAAAATTAATAAGCCATGTTTATAACTTAGGATGCCATGGAAAGAACATTAGAGTACGTTCAAAGATAATTAAAGGTAGGACAGAAAGAAAATAAGAGCAAAAATTGATCAATGGAGTCAAAAGTTGGCTTTTTTGAAAGGGTCCAATAAAATAGCTGTGGCAGAACTTCATCAAGAAAGAAAAAGAGAGAACTCCCAAAAAATGAATAGGGAGACATCATTCCAGATTCATTTATTCATTTTCTGAATGTTTTTGAACAAGCAATTCTTCAGCAAAAATTAAAGCAAACAATCTCTTGGTTCATGAAGCCCATAACCCAATAGATAAAACAGAGTTTAAAGAGTAATAGAATACTGTGAACAACATTATATTAATAAACTTGAGAACTTAAAGGACCAATTCCTGGAAATGTATAGTTTGCCAAATTGATTTAAGAAAAATATAAAGTCAGGACTATCTTCTACAGTTAAATTTTATTACAAAGAAAACAGCACCCCTAGATGGTAAATAGAAATAAGTTCAATCAGTTTTTTTTTTTTAATCAAAGTATATTTCCAATTTTAAGTAATCTTTTCCAAAGAATAGGAAAAGATAAACACCCATTTCAACTCATTCATTGAACCCAGGATATCTTTGATACCAAAATCAAGGAAAATTGCACGCCAGTCTCACTTATGAATGAAGATAAATAATCTTAAGCAAAATAGGCCAACCATGGTGGCTTACACCTGCAATCCTAGCACTCTGGGAGGCTGAGGTGGAAGAATCCCTTGAACTCAGGAGTTTAAGACCACCCTGTGCAAGAGGGAGACCCCATCTCTACTAAAATAGAAAAATTAGCTAGGCATGCTGGTGTATTTCTGGAGTCCCAGCTACTTGGGAGGCTGAGAAAAGAGAATGGCTTGAGCCCAGGAGTTTGAGGTTGCTGTGAGAAAGGTTAAGGCCACGACACTTTACCCAGGGCAACAGAATTAAAGATATCTAAAAAAAAAAAAAAAAAAAAAAAACCTTAAGCAAAATATTTAGCAAACCAATAAGATGACATATTCTGCCTACCTCAGTCTATTCTAGGAAAGATGGGGTGATTTAACATTGAATTAAATTTAATTTAACATTAAATCTGTGTCATTCAGCGTTTTAAGAGACAAAAGGAAAAACACCACCTACTCATCTAAATAAATCGAGGAAAATTATTTGATAAAATTAAACAGTCCTTCAGGGAGAAGAACTCTCATAGAAAGTAATTACTGAAAACCTCTAGCAAACTTTGCTGAGCATGTGACCAGGGCTGTGCCAATTAATTAATAGAAAAGAGGAGAGAGCCCAAGACACTCACATATTGATGGAAATTGGATATGAAGGGGTAGCATTGTTGATCATTGGAAAAACGATTAAATTTTGTGTGACTGGTACTGGGACACTTAACATTTCAATGTGGGAAAGAAAAGGAAAATGTATGCTCATCTCACACTGTGCACAAAATTAATTCCAAATAAATACTTAAAAGTGAAGTAACAAATCAAACTTTTATTTTAAAATAAAAAAAAAGGAAACTAGGCCAGGAAAGGTGGCTCACACCTGTAATCCTAGCACTCTAGGAAGCCAAGGCGGGTGGACTGCTTGAGCTCACCCAGTGGATTTCTTGAGTTCACGAGTTCAAGACCAGCCTGAGTAAAATCGAGACCCTGTCTCTACTAAAAATAGAAAAACTGAGGCAAGAGGATCACTTGAGCCCAAGAGTTGGAGGTTGCTGTGAGCTATGATGATGCCACAGCACCCTACCCAGGGCAAAAGCTTGAGACTTTGTCTCAAAAAGTAAAAAATTAAAAAAGAAAGGAAACGAGCATTTAGTCCTCAGAACAGAGAAGAATTTATTTGATGAGACACCAAAAACATACATCATACAAAAGACGATCATTAATTCAACCACATTGAAATTAACAACTTCATCAAAGGGGTATCAAAAAGAGAAAAGAAAAAGATATTAACTGACAAAAGAATAGTAAGCTCAATATATAAACAACTCTTATTAATTAATAAGAAAAATGGGTAAAAGATATAAATAGTCATTTTACTTAATTGCCAAGAAAACAGCCAGGAATTAGATGATATCTCAAAATGGTTTTGATTTGCATTCCTATGATGATTAAGGATGATGAATATTTTTTCATGTGTTTGTAGGCCGTGTGCCTGTCTTCATCAGAAAAGATTCTGTTCAAGTCTCTTGCCCACATAGAAATGGGGTTATTTATTCTTTTCTTATTGATTAGTTTGAGTTCTTTATAGATTCTAGTTATCAGACCTTTGTTGAAAGCATAACCTTCAAAAATCTTCTCCCATTCTGAAGATTGTCTGTTTGCTTTACTTACTGTGCTTTTGGCTGTGCAAAAGCTTTTTAGTTTGATCAGATCCCAGTAATGTGTTTTTGGTGTTGCTTCAATTGCCTGGGGTGGGGGGGGTCCTCATCATAAAATATTCTCCCAGGCCAATTTCTTAAAGTTTTTTCCCTGCACTCTCTTCTAGTATTTTTATAGTTTCATGTCTTAAGTTTAAATCTGTTATCCAGTGAGAATCAATTTTTGTTAATGGTGAAAGTTGGAGGCCCAGTTTCCATCTTCTGTAGGTCACCATCCAGTTCACCCAGAACCATTTGTAAAATAGGGAGTCTTTTCCCCACTGAATATTTTTGATAGGCTTGTGGAAGATCAAATGGCAGTAAGTAGCTGGATTCATCTCTTGGTTCTCTATTCTGTTCCATAAATCTGCCGCTTTGTTTTTGTGCCAGTACCATGCTGTTTTGATCACTATAGATTTATAGTATAGTCTGAAGTCTGGTAATGTGATACCTCCTGATTTGTTCTTACTTCTGAGTAACGTATTTGCTATTCGAGGTTTTTCCTGATTCCATATAAAAATAAGTACTATTTTTTCAAGATCTTTAAAGTATGGCAAAGGTGCTTTAGTAGGGATTGCATTAAATTTGTAGATTGCTTTAGGTAGTATGGACATTTTAACAATGTTGATTCTTCCCAGCCCTGAGCATGGTATGTTTTTCCATTTGTTAACATCTTCAGCTATTTCTTTTCTCAGAGTTTCATAGTTCTTCTTATATAGATCTTTCACGTCCTTTGTTAGGTAAATTCCCAGATATTTCATCTTCTTTGGCACTATTGTATCAGGAATAGAGTCCTTTTTTTTTTTTTTTTAGAGAGACATAGTCTCACTTTGTCGCCCTGGGTAGAGTGCTGAGGCATCACAGCTCACAGCAACCTCTTGGGCTTAGGGGATTCTCTTGCCTCAGCCTCCTGAGTAGCTGGGACTACAGGTGCCCACCAAAGGCCCAGCTATTTCTCTGTTGCAATTTGCCTGGGCCCAGGTTTGAACCTGCCACCCTGGGTATGGCGCCCTACTCACTGAACCACAGGCACTGCCCAGAAGCAGGTAACTTTCTAAAGGAAGCATTCCAGGTACAGATGTTGGTGAGCAAATGACAGCAGATTGAAGCCATGCTTAGAAAGGCCTGTGTCCTCATAATAAATGCCACTTCTTGACCAGGCAGGGCACAGGAGACTTCTAAACTCTCAAGTCTTTTCATATAAAAAATAAAAATGTAAAACTCGGGCGGCACCTGTGGCTCATCAAGTAGGGCGCCAGCCCCATATACCGAAGGTGGTGGGTTCAAACATGGCCTCGGCCAAACTGCAAAACAGAAAAATAGCCGGGCATTGTGGCGGACGCCTGTAGTCCCAGCTGCTCAGGAGGCTGAGGCAAGAGAATCACCTAAGCCCAGGAGTTTGAGGTTGCTGTGAGCTGTGTGATGCCACAGCACTCTACCAAGGGTGATAAAGTCAGACTCTGTCTCTACAAAAAAAAAAAAAAACGTAAAACTCCTGTAAAAATCAGTGAGGCCAGGTGCAGGGGCTCATGCCTGTAATCATAGCATTCTGGGATCCCAGGACAGGTGGATCGCCTGAGCAAGAACAAGACCCCATCTCTCCTAAAAACAGAAAAATTAGCCAAGCATTGTGGTGGGCACCTGTAGTCCCAGCTACTTGGGAGGCTGAAGCAAGACAATCAATTAAGCCCAAGAATTTGAGGTTGCTGTGAGCTATGAAGCCACGGCACTCTACCCAGGGCAACAGAGTAAAGACTCTATCACAAGAAAAATAAATAAATATATAAATAAAAATAAAAGTCAGTGAAACTAAGAACCCTGGCAGTCCTTGGAAAGGAACGAAATTCTGACATGGGTGTAACTTGGATAAACTTGAGGACATTTGCTAAGAAAACTAAGCCAAACACAGAAGACAAATACTGCATGATTCCACTTATCTGAAGGAACTAAAGTAGTGACACTTATAGAGACAGAAAGTAGAATGGTGATTGTCATAGGCTGAGGGGGAAGAATGGGGAATTGGTGTTAATGGATGGCAGAATATCAATTTGGGAAGATGGAGAAGTTTGGTGTGGTGATGTTCGCACAACACTGGAAATACACTTAATGCCACTGAACAATACATTTTAAATGGTTAAAATGATAAATTTTATGCATAGTGTACTTTGCCACAATTTTTTAAAATCCCGGGAAGGGGGAAAAAATAAAACTTAGGCAGGTGTCTTGTGAAATGAATTGTTAGAAAGATTAGTATAATTTCCATTAAATAAACTTGGTGTTCCTGAGCCAGGATATTTGACATGAGAGCCTTCCAAATGATAGCCACAAAAAGTAAAGGAAAAGGTATTGTAAATTCCGGAAACCAGGAACAGTGGCGTGTGCCTCTAGTCCAATGGTTCTCAACCTTCCTAATGCTGTGATGTATTTTCAGTGTTACAAAAGGGTCATGACCCACAGGTTGAGAACCGCTGCTCTAGTCCCAGCTGTTCAGAAGACTGAGGCAGGGGGGTTCACTTGAGCCCAGGAGTTTGAGTCCCACTTGGGCAACATAGAACCAGTCTTAAAAATATATATTAGAGTTTTTCGTTTGTGAACTTTCAAACTTAGATGCTTTACAGATGCCAACAAAGCCAGGTCTCCAAGAGAAAGTGTGTCACATCTATCTACTGCAGACATACAAATACTTATTCAGATGACTGTGTTTATCGATAGGTCCTATAACGAGTGCTTCCTGTCATAGGTACTGTCACTAGAGGTGTGGTGGGAAACGACAAAGCCACTGTTCATGAAGATCTTACATTCGGGTCGAGCAGGTAGCGGTTATACCACTTTGCCATTGCTTACCAATTGCTTAAATGTTGCCATTTTAAACCTATCAAACAAAATAATTTGCCAACTCCCTTTGGCAGCCTATTCTCTGCATGTGTCAAGCAATTTCTGTAAAATGGCAAAACCATGGAGATAGAAGAGCCGCTGGTCCAAATTTATCTCGTATCTTTTTAGATAAACCTAAAAAGGGACCCTGAAGTCATTTTCCCCACCCATATCTAACAAACTCTTACACGAAACCCTAAGATACAGCCAATGTATAAAAGAAGAGCTTCCCTGGAGGTGGGGAGAAGGGTAAGGAATGGGAGAGGGAAGCTGGCAGGTACCAGCCCCACCCTCTGGGTCATTGTCATGGAGTTCTCAGGGATGGTCCTAAACGGTGTGTCTGTAAGTCCCTCTGGACAACACGGGCCTCAGATTCCAGGTGATGGTGCATCTTTGCCATTTTGTTCTGTCTTCTCTTCTTGTTCCCGTCTTTTGTATTATTTTGTCCATCCTGTTCCGCATTTATGAGACCTCCTGTCTGCTGTGTGTTTTTTAAAATAGTCCTGTCTGGAAAGTACAGTAGTCTTCTCTTATCTGTGGTTTTGCTTTTCAAGGGTTAGGGTACTCACGGTCAACCACTGTCTGAAACTATTCAATAGACGATTCCAGAAATAAACAATTCATGAGTGCACCTGCTGCATCCCACCCGGGTGAATCATCCCTTTGTCAGGTTTCCAGGCTGTATGGGCCACCCGCCCATTAGTCCCTCAGTAACAGCCACCCTCACTAGGTCACCAGGGCAACTGTGATGGCACCAAGTGCTTGTGTTCAAGTCACCCTCACTTTACTCCAAAATAGCCCACAGTGCAAGAGTCATCATGCTGGCATAGTATTATAATTGTTCGATTTTATTATTGGTTACTGTTGTTAAGCTCTTACTGTGCCTAATTTATAAATTAAACTTGGCTGGGGGTGGTGACTCACACCTGTAATCCTAGCACTCTGGGAGGGCAAGGCAGGAGGATCGCCTGAGCTTAGGAGTTCCAGACTTAGGAGTTCAGTTCCTGAGCAAGAAAGAGCGAGACCCCTTCCCTTCTAAAAATAGGAAAACTCACCGGGCATTGTGGTGGGCGCCTGTAGTCCCAGCTACTCTGGAGTCTGAGACAGAGGATCACTTGAGGTTGCTGTGAGCTATGATAATACCATGGCACTCTACCGGGGGTGACCGAGATACTGTCTCAAAAAAAGAACAAAATGAAACTTTATTGTAAGTACATATGACTAGGAAAAAATGTGATGCATAAAGTGTTCAGGATTGTCCGTGGTTTCTGCATCCTCTGGGAGTCTTGGAACATGTACGGATGCTACTGCAGAAAGGTGTACCTGCCCTTCTGGTCCCACACTCTGCCACTCAAAAGGAGGGCCAACCTGAGCAGCCTGTCCTTGGGACCCATGAAGGACCTTTGTGGGCTCCACAGACTGAAAATGTCAGCTAAAGCAAGAATCACAAAAATATTTTAATCTTTTCCTCTACTGGCAAGGCTTTTCGATCTACTGACTGAAGGCTGTATTATCTTGCATGAACCACCCTCATTAGGCACCTTGTATAAGTGTCATTTCCTTTAAAGTGGAACAAAAGCTTGAGGACTCTTCCAAAACAATGGGAGGCGAGTCCTGGGTTATTTCCACTTTTCCCTAACCCATTTTCTCACCCCCATTAAAGTGAAGACAGATTTTTTTTTTTTTTAGAGACCTCTTTTCCTCGAGTTGTTGAAAGCATTTACCTTGTCTCGAATGGAAACATCCCTTACCATTAACTCAGATGATACTAATTCTAATCATAAACTCGAATAATATTTAATTAGATCTTCCACTGCATTTGAAACCCAAGACATAAAGACGCCTTTGGTAACACACACAGCTTACTCCTGTTGAGGAGGGGGCTCAGTATGGGGGAGCAGACGTCCTCCTATATCCCATTAGTGAGAGGCTAACTAGGCATGCAGCTGGTTGGGGTGTCAGGTTGGTAAGAGAACTTCTAAGGGGAGAAATGTTTTCACTGAAGAGGCAGCAGAATTGTAGAAGCTTTTGGAGCCAAGCAATCCTATAAATTCTAATGACAGTTCGGCTTCTCACCAGCTGAGGGACCTGAGTAAATCACTTAACCTCACCCAGGTTCGGTTACATTATTGATAAAATGCAGGTCATTATTCTTAGCCCCATTCTCAGGCCCCTGGAGTACTCCCTAGAAATGCACTTGACTTCACCTCAGTCTTTTGTGTTTCCAAGACCTTCATTTTTATCTCTTCAGTCCTTAAGCTTGATGATGGCTCAGCGCTCCCTGGCTGAGTCTTACATTAAAAGAGAAGAACAGGGACCCAAAGGAGCGTCTTTTTATCCCTATATCAACAGTATGGGCTTTTAGGAGACCAGCAAAGGGGCTGTGTGCTGCTTAAGAGGAGGGAGAATGGGAGAGATTCTGTGAAATCGTGGTATGGTCCTGGAGTCTTCTGGCCCAGGCCAGAATCAAGTAATGGCCCAGAAAGGGCAAGCAGAGGGTCCAACCTTGGGTTTCTGGGAGTTACTGGAGCCAGAGCTGAATATGCCATGATTCCACCCTCAGGAGAGTCGCCAGCAGTGAGAACTGATGGGTGAGTAATGGGAAATTCAGTGCACTCGGCTAAATGCTGGATGGGAGGAAGTGAGGGCCGGAAGGAACACCAAGAGGGCACCTATCCATTTGGGTCACGTGGTTCAGAATCTGCATCCTGAGGGCTTTGGATAGGACACCTGAGCTGAATATTGATACCCAGACTCCCAGCACCTGAATTCCATTCCTTCCTCATCCTCTGCCCTCCTGCACTTCAGCCCTCAGCCCTCAGCCCCAAAACATGCATGGTCATTTCTGCACCACTGCTTCCCCCCACCCACCCCGTAGCCTGTATGCCCCTGTGGCCTGGAGGGAGCAAGTTAGGAATAGTGACATGGACATGGGTGGGCAGGCAGCAGTCCCTGGGCCTCCAAAAACGTTTGCGTAGACTGCAGCCAGCTCCTTCCAGATCAGCAGGAGTCCAGCTCCATCCCGGAGGAGCTGGCCTCAAAAGATGAAAAGGGATGGTCCAGGAAGATGGGGTGGGAATGGGTTTCCAGGCATGGCCTCACTTCATCTTTACAAGTCTCTCAAAGTGAGCCTTATTTAGCCTGTTTTCTAAACCAAAGAGAAAAATTAAGGATCATATTAAGTCACTTTTCCTCCCCAGAGTCACAGCTAAATATGACAGAACTGAGATTCCAACTCCTGCCTGTCTGACTCCAAGTCCAAACATAGGGCCGAGTTTCTACCCGAATGCATTTTCCAAGGAAAACTTGATACATGACACGATTCTGTGGGACTCTTCTGTGTGAGCCCTCTTTGGATTAAATGGCTTTTCAAGGGCTCATTCTAGACCAGAACCCCTTATTATAGCCGTGTGTCCTTGAAGAAACATCTGAATTTTAAGCAGCAGGCTCAGAGACCAAATTTTCAACATTGGCCATTGAGTACACCTGAAAGATAAATCCTACAGCAGAAGAGAAACCGCGCTCATCCCTATGGGAAAAGGCTGTTATTTTCTCAGAGGCAGTTTATGGTATTTGCATACAAAGAGTAGGCTGTCACTCAAGCCTTCAAACATCTTAGAACACTTAGAGATGTGTCAGTTTCCACATCTTCAGGGGACAGTGAGGGGTTGACCTGCGTGGCCACATAGAACGTGCCTCATGGCACAAACTACAGTGAAAAATGAGGCAGGGGTAACAGAGAAGGTAATAAGAATGATGAATGGTCAGGCTGATTTGGGAGGATTAGGATGGATAGAGGAAGGAAAAAATAATGTTGGTTTGGAGGAAGAAGATCTGAAATCTAGAATCACCACTTTCTAGCCAGGCCTCTGTATCCTTCAGGCCAATGCCTGCTTAATTTCATTGCATGGTCTGTGTCCAAGGGCTCTGAGTGTGTTATGATCTCTGCGCACGCTGCAGCTGGTAAACTCAAGGAGTCCTGGGGATTAAATGTGAGGCTGGTGGACCCTCTTCCAGTAGCCTGTCTCTTGGCACCGTTGCTCTGTGGCTGGTGCCTTGGAGTCGCTTGTTCATCCGGCAGGCACAGCAGAGCCCCACTCAGGCTGCCAGCATGCATTCTCCGACCTTATCCTAACCTAGTTTCCTCATCTGAGAAAGAAAGTTATCGTGACTTTGCAGAAGAGATGTAAAGGTTAAAAGGGACAATGTGAAATAGTTCAGGGTTTAGAGACATGGTAAGGCTATTATTGTTGCTTTAAAGAAAAAGCCAGTATTCCTCCTGCTCTCTCTTGGAATAGTTTTCTTGAGGCTGGTGGGCAGACCAAGGACTCTTCTCCCTCATCTGTTCCAGCACTCTCATTTCATAGATGGGGAAATCGGGACACAAAGAGGGGAAGCGGCTTGTCCAAGGCTAAGCACGGTTGTAGGCACAGCTGGGCTAAGAACCTGAACTTCACACTATGTGCCCTAGTGTCGTGCCGGAGAATGGCATACAAGCAGAGGAGACGTTGAGTGGTTTAAGCTTGAGTCTTTTGTCTTCACTCATCCATCCTTTTTTTCACTTGGTAATTTTCAGAACTTAACTCCTTTGTATTTTACTGGTTTATGTTACCATCCTTGGGTTTGTTACACATAGCTGATGAACTTCAGATGCAGTTTTTCCTAGAAACATCAACAGGATTCCTAAAAGCAGAATGATGCCTCTAGAAATTTCTGTCTACAACAGCATTTTCCAGGGCAGATATCCAAATAGTTCTAAGAGCTGGTCATTGGATTTATTTAAAACAGGGGAACTGAGGAGGAAGATGAGGAGTTCTACGTACTACACATCAAATACCGTTTTAGGAAGTCCCGTAGTGAGGAAAGCTGGTGAATTTTGTTCCTGCCCAGCATTTCCCACACGTGTTCTACATTGACACACAGACCCCTTTGATCGTCGAATACCTTGTGGGGCAGGTGCCTGAGGAGCCAGCAGGTGCATGCTGGCCTCAGGTGTTTCATTGCAAACTTGCCTACCAGTGATTCAGGAAATAAACTCAGTATGAGGTGCTTGTCCTGTAACCTTACCTCCGCAATCCTTTTGTTATTTCCCTTAACTGTACCTTTAATGATTCCACATACTCTCTTTTCATAAAATGTTATCGTCATAGAAGTAGCTACTTACTGTTCAGAATATAACTTCTCCAGGACATCATTCCATGAGTGCTCACAGAAAAGTCATACTTGTCTTTCATTACTGAAACAGAGCCTAGTAAATAGCGTGAGCAGACGCGTCTCAGAACCCTCTGGACTTCAATTCACCTCCATAGCAATTCTCCCATGGAATGTGGTCTCACTGATTTCTTCAGCATTATTTTGTATGACACTTCCTGCAATATTTGCTGCAAAAGAATTGACTTCATTTTTTTATATCATATTAAATTTTCTGTATTTTTTTAACCATTTTTGCCAAGGCCAGAAAACAAGTGTTTCCCTTACTAGACTTTATCATTTGTTTTGATGAAAGAAATCTCCAAAGAGACTCCCAAACTCTTTTCATAGTTTATTGAAATGTAAAGTTGTAAACTGACGATCCCAAGACTTAAACGTCATCAGAAAATCATGGAGACTGCGCATTCTGCATGCTTTGTTTTTAAATATCTTGCTAATCATGCAACTTTGTGTTAACATTAATATCTCAAGGCATAATATACACTCAGTTTGAAATTTTCCCTTAAAGATGGTGGTTGTAAATTCATAGTTCAAATAATCTTGAGAATTTAAACTTTTTTTGCCAGTTCCTTGTAAGATCAAACGAGGTAGTCATTTCTGTCCTTTGTCATGGAGATAAGGAAGAGCTTATCCTGGGAACAGAAGTGTCAGCTCAGCTGTTTCCTTGCTGTTCACATGAACTTATCCCATTGGTATTCTCAGTCTGTTGTTCCTTTGTACAACTTTTTTTTTAATATAAGATTTTATTTGGAAGTATGTTAGACTTAAAAGTTTCAAAAGTAATGTGGTTTCCATATATCTGTCATCCAGTTTTAGTTTTCCCTGATGTCGATGATGTACATTGGTCAAAACTTAACAAACCAACGCCAGTGTATTGCTATTTAACTGAACTTGAGGATGTCATTGCATTTGGCCCATTTTCCCACTAATGTCTCCTTACTCTCCTCTGGTCTGTGATAATTTCTCAGTCCTTCCTTGTTTATCCGGGACTGGCCTCGCTCGTTTTGGCGGGCACTGGTCAGGTAGTTTATAAAATGTGTCTTAAATTTGGTTTGCCCAGTATATTGTCTCATGATCGGACTGAGATGATAGGTGTTTGGAAAGCACGTCACAGAGGCAGCGTCCTCCTCGTGCCTTTTTTCCAGGAGGTCCTCAATTTCCGTGCACACCAGCACTGGGGATGTTAACCAGCCTCGTGTGTTAAGGGCAGCCTTTTCTGGTTTCTCTGCTATAGCATTACTAACCTCCCCTTTCATATTTTGGTTTTGGCAGTGAGTCTCGACCTTCACCCCACACTGGAAGTGCGTGGATTAAGATCCGTCTCCTCGGGAAAGGAGGATGTGATAATATCTACATTTGTCATTAGAATTCCTCTCTAAGGAAGATCTGTTGCTTTTCTTCTATGTATAATTATTTGTTTTTGAATCACTTATTTATATCTATATGGACTCATGAGTATTTATTTTATACTTTGGGTTATAATGTATACCTTTTTAAAAGCCATTGCAAGGATTATTTTATTAAATATTCTTGTGATTATTATTAAATAATATAATTCAGTACACTATAATAATAACAGGGTTGGTAAACACTTTAACCCTCAGGACACCTCAATATGGGAAGGTGTCATATTGTGCCTTCTGCATTGACAGCGCATTATGGATGCTCAAATGACTTAATGGGTCTCTCTCACTCTCTCTCGTTTTCTTTCTCTCCTCCCCATGCTCTTCCTTTTCTCTGTTCTGATAGGGTGAGTTCTTGAAGTCCCCAGCTAGTATGTAGAGTTTGGCCATTTTGCAGATACTACTGGCACACTTGCTGTGAGACAGACACTGGTTATACCATAGCAAATGCAACAGAGTAGGCCTTTCTTGCCTTTGACTGTATGTTCTAGTTCAGAAAACAGATAACACACAAGAAAATAAATGATCAAATCAGTCTTTTCAGACAGTAAAATATGCTATGAAGAAATAAAAGCAGGGTAGCATAGAGTGATGGACGGGTATTCGTGATCCCAGGTAAGGGAGAGACCCTCTTTCTCTCAGTGACTCTACAACGGGACTTTGTTGAACCTTCATGGGACACATGTCCATGCTAGAACACTCCCTGTTCTTAGGAGCAGTCAGGAATGACTCACTGGTCAGCCTGAGTCACATACCCATGCTTTTAGCAGGTTTGGCATGACCACTGGCCCCCTGAGAACTGCAGGCGAAAGGCTGTGTCCAGTTCTGCAAAGAACCGCAGTGCAGGAAGGCAGCAAACCAACAGTGGGCCATGGCAGGAGGTGCCTGCCAGGAACCAAGAAGCACAGCTGTCTCTCCCCGGTTTTCCAAGGAGTAAGTCTGAAGATGTCAGACCCCAGGGGCATCACTGACATGCAGCCTCATTGGCAACATCCCACTGAAATTCAGACCCAGCCACCTCAGTAAAATCCCTCAGTTTAAGGTCCTGCTCCTTGGCCAGGTGCAGTGGCTCATGCCTGTAATCCTAGCACGCAGGAGGTCAAGGTGGGTGATTGCTTGAGCTCAGGACTTTGAGACCAGCTTGAGCAAGAGCGAGATTCCATATCTACTAAAAATAGAAAAACTAGCCAAGCACTGTGGCAGGTGCCGGCTACTCAAGAGGCTGAGGCAGGGCAATCACCTGAGCCCAAGAGTTTGAGGTTGCTGTGAGCTACAGTGATGCCATGGCACTCGATGACCCCAGGCAACAGAATGAGATTTTCTTTTAAAAAAACAAAAAATGTCGTGCCTATCTCTAGAGGTAGACTCTGCTCCTCTTTGCCTTCCCTGTTCCCACATCAGCAGACGCACTCCCCAGGAGGACACTGAAATGTAAGGATAGTCTCAGTAATTAATTCCATAGAGACAGCAAGAACTCAGGGCTCGTTATCCCTCCCGGGTCCTGTGTGAGTCATCTGCAGGGAAGCCGTGGACAAGGGGCCGCCATCGTCATCCTACACCATATCCTGCCATCGGCACAGCGTCAGGAATTTTTCATACAGAACAGAACCCAGTTCAAATCGATTCTTTCCCCTATTTTATAGCAAAAAAGAACCCAATGTCAATATTCTATTCATAGCAAAACATTGAACATGATGAGCATTAGAGAATGCATCTGGATCTTCCTAGGGGTCCGTGATCCCTCTAGTCCTGAGTGCTATGAAAGGTACCCATTTTCCTGTTGTCATTTGATCCCCTCTCCGACATCTACCTCCTCGGGCAGGGAAAAATAAGAAATGTTCCAGATGACAGAACAAGAAATGATAGGCCATTGGACATGGCCTCAGATCCATGTGCCTACATTTTCCAGATGAGGGGACTAAATAATCAGGGAGTTCAATCTGTTTTCTTCCCCTTTTCCTGGGTAATGATGCATTTTTGTCTGAAAGATTTTATTTTTTTTGCCTGAGACTTATAAAAACCGGAAAGCGACAGCAAACTGTGTAACAGGAGGCAAAGAGTTAAGAGTTCCAGGGCCCCACACTACCATGCCAGAGAGCCTTCGTGACTGCAAGAGAAGTCTCAGCATCAAGGACAACATTTTCCTTTAATAACAGTACCTGATAATTGTCAGGAATGGGAGAGGAAGAAGGATGGGGCAGAAGCTTCAGCAGCTGATGAGGAGAATGAAAAGGCTCCAGTATCTGGCACTGGCCAGGAACAAACGTCGATCAAACCTCACTTGGCACACAAAGTTGGACAAAACACAGGAGGCTGATAGGGCAGAGAGAAGGCGTCACCTGGGTTTAGTGTGCATATTCCAGAAACTCGATTCACCCATGTGGAACACGGATCTGCCCCAGGACCCAAGGCAGACCAAGAGGAGATATGCATATATATCTGTAGCTATCTTAAGAGATGTATTATGAAGAATTGGCTCACGATATGGAGACAGAGAAGGCCCATGACCTGCTTGCAGTCTCCAAGCCCAGGAAAGCCAGCGATGTCTGAGTCTGAAGTCCCAAGAACCAAATTCATCCATCCTCTGGTTTTTGTTTTATGCTGGCTCTCAGTTGGATGAGATGGTGCCTGCCTACATGTATCAAGAAGGGCAATCCACTTTACTAATTCCACTGATTCAAATGCTAATCTCATCTGGAAATACCCACACAGGCACATACAAAAATAATGGTTAGCCAAATACCTGGGCACCCGGTGATCTGGGCATGTTGACACATAGCTATCACAATGCCATTCTATCTTTTGTCCCATTGATCCTCTGCAGCAGGTATCGTTATTTCTTTTTAACAAATGAGAAAATAGACGTTAAAATATATTAAATTGTTTGGGTGACAAAGTTGGGAAAAGGTAATATTGATGTCTGAACCCTGG
Organism: Perodicticus potto; assembly: GCA_963574655.1. Taxonomy (NCBI): domain Eukaryota; kingdom Metazoa; phylum Chordata; class Mammalia; order Primates; family Lorisidae; genus Perodicticus; species Perodicticus potto. The sequence goes on from CAUYRH010078996.1 coordinate 26,942, forward strand.
CCTCCTTGGATCAAAGCCTTCTTCCCTACCTACCAGTGCCCTGTATGTTAAAACCCAACCCCGAACACCCCCCTCTGCAGGTCTGGACCTGAGGTCCAGGCAAGAGGAGCCCTGCCACTGGCTTGGTGTCTTCTCTGTCTTGTCTGTACCCTCCCTATCTTTGTCCCTCAGCTTCTGTGCCATTCTGCAGTCCCTTATTTGAAGTCTTGTTTCTTATTCCTCCTCCTCCCCTCATAGAATTTTGGTTTCCAGCCATCCTCCCTCGTTAGTAAGGGGACTGTTTCACAAAGTCTAGACTAGATTTCCTTTGCAACTGAACAAACACACGCAATATATCTTCATGTCCTTCATTTCCTCAGTCCTGACCCTGACCACTGCTCTGCCAGGTAGTTGTGGGCAGCCCCTTCTACCAGGGCTGCCTCTGTGATACCAGCAGCTGAGTTCAGGCCACACAGCTGACCAAGGCTGCAGCTGAGTCTGGCATGTAGGTCTGTGTGTTCTTCTATCATGCGCCATAAGCCTAAAGATGACAAGGAAAAGAACTTGGGAAAAAAAAATATTGTCCTTCTCTTTGAAATACCAAACAAGGAAAAAACAGAGGGAGCTTACACTCCTTCAAGAAAAAATGACAAGCTATTTGGCCCTTAGACAAAGAAAAGTAGAATGTGCTTCTTCATTCTAAAACCCACATTAATAGGGCTTTTATAATTGATTTACTGTAGACAGAATGAGTGTGAGGATTATTGAGAATGTCATCATCATGATTTCTATTTTTGAGCCAAGGATAGCTATGGAATACTAACTACCTGGCAAGCACCATGGCACTCAGGAAGAATAATAAGTCATCTTCCTTACTAGCCTAGAAATTCACATTCCAGTGCTACCAGGTGCAGACATGAAAATAAGTAATTACCAGAACCATGCAATGAGCTCTCTAAAGAGTCTATGGAACATTGAGGAAGGACCTAGTAACTGTCTTAGATGTTTTATCAAAAATGCTTACAATGAGAATCATAAAACTCAAGGTACAGTGGCTTAAAATAAACTAGGGGGTTTGAATTTCTCACTTAAGAATTCCCGAGTAGGCAACTATAATAGACACTAGTTCATAGAAGAGGACTGTGTTAACCTGTCTCATGGTCACAGGATGGCTGTCACAGTTTCAGTCATCACATCTCTGTTCATGAAAAAAAGGTAGGAGGAGGATAACAACAATCATATCTGAATATTTTTATTATGAAATCAAATGCTTCCCTATGTAAGTTTTTGGGCAGTCCTGGGTCACATGGCCACATAGCTGCAAAGGAGTCTGGCAAATCAGAGACTAGGATCATCATGATTGGCTTAGATCTTAAGTGGATCATGATCTATTCACAGAAATTGGGGACATCTGCAACTACAGAAAAAAACATATTCCTAGTATGTTAGGAATAAAGAATGGGGGAGAGAGAGACTTGCTAGGAGGCAGCCTTTTCCCATAAATGTTCAGGGAAACCTTAGCAGAAGAGGTACATTGAGCTCAACCATGAAGGATGGGCAGGCACTGGCACAAGAAGAAGGGAAGACATGACATGGTAGAGAAGTAAGACATTCTAGGGAGGGCAAAGCATATGCAAAGGAAGAGTCATGAGAGATGGGTTCAAGAAATACCAGGAGTGTCTCTTAACCTAGAGAAAGAGCTGGAATCAGAAGTGGGAACCAGTTTGCAAAGGCTTAACTATCAGGCTAAAGAGAATAGATGTTATTTTGTGGATCATAGAAAGTCAGTGGGAGTCTTGAGACACAGTGCCACTTAGCCCAGTAATTTGGAAGAGATACGACCCATGTTCTTATTCACCTGGTATTTGCACACAGGCTCTGATTTCTCAGCTCTTTCGCACCATTACTTTTATGAACCCCCTGGGGTCTGAGTACTTCAAGTTTTGGCTGAACTCTTTCCACCGCCTTGTCCTTGTACTGACATCTGCCTTTGAACTGCTTTTTTTTCTGTGCCCTTGATGGGAGATAGAGTTTCTTGTTTCTCCTTTAATCACATCGACTTCTGCTGCCTTTCCCAGATGATGTTTAAGTTTCCTGGACAGTAATCAATTTCTGTCAATTTTCTCTGGCTCACTACAGGCTGACGCCAAGTCGGCACATACACTCAGCCTTTGTGGACATTTCTGATCCAATCAGATCACACCATAGGGACCTTAATGCTTGGCAGCTTCCACAGCCCACCTGGCACACAAGCTCAGTGCCTCCCTCTCTGCTTTTCGATGGGTGGAAGCTCAGCCTGTGTATCTGGGAAGTCTTAAATCACCCTGCAGCCTAAGTAGCCTAGGCATGGCTTGGAAGTAGGGTTCATTTCTGATCATTTGTAAATTTAATGTCCATTTCTGAAAATGGAGGAATTTAGTGATCACAAATATGGGAGAAATACGGAACTCAGATTCCTAATTTCTTTTCTTGGGTTCAAATCCTAACTCTTGGGTTCTGACAGTGTAACTTGGGGCAGTTTGCTAAACTTTCCTCACCTGAAAGGTGTCACGCTAAGACTAATACTTGTCTCAGGAGTGGAAAGAGTGAGCGAGCTATTACCGCAGTGTTTGGCATACAGTAAGCGTCTGATATATATTAGCTGCTAGTACTAATCATTATTATTATTGTGGTAATAAGGCTTAGAAAGTGGGATAAGTTGTGATAGGTTTTCATCACAATCCTTACAAATCCAGCTCCTCACAAAAATCTATTTTGGGCACATTCTCCAGTGTCACTCGGTCTCAGATGTGAAAGCTTGTCAGTAAATGTCTTCTACACCACCAGCTTTCAGCCCCCAAGCTAGCAATGATGGGTAATTCTGTCCCTCCAGGGACCAGGAAATGACATTTCTCAGTAATCAGACAAGCGCTAATCAAAAACTACTCACAATAGGAATCCTGAGTCATATTTTTAGAGTCAGAAATGTGGTTTAGTGAGCGGTGGCCCAGGAGATGGATGCTCCCTTGACTTTTCCCTCTGCTCTGAGATTCTGGGAAAGCCACTTTTTCACTCTGGGCCTTGGTTTCTTTACGCTTAAAGTGGCCTCATCCAGGAAAAATAGTGTAACAACTGTCTTGAAATGCACCCACTATAGTTGTAACTTAGCACGGATGGCTATGTAACGCCTGCCTCTCCTTCTAAGCTGTAAGGCCCAGAAACAGGGTTATGATCTCCTAAATCAGTGCCTGGCACATTATCAGCACTCATTTTAGTATTTGTTGAGTGAAGAAATGATGCAGTAGAGAGAAGAAGATTTTAGGTTTTCGAGCATGATAAACCTGATTTTGTACTAAGCTTAACCACTTATAATCTCAGTGACCCTGGGCCAGTCTCAGCCTTAGGCTCCTCATCTATAAAATCGGGATAATAATAGAAGCAACTTTACCAGGTTGTTCTGATTGCATATGCCATATACACACACACACAATTGCATACACAAACACCAATTCAATCTACATAATCTTGAGAAATAAAAATAGCTGTCATTTATTTAATACCCATGTATGTATATATATACTCACATATATATAACTCTGACCTTATGTCTATGTTTCCATAGGATACATAGACATTAAGTAAATGGTAGCTATTACTTACTTCTCTAGATCCTCACCCAAGATAAAGGAGTATTCCATGTCCTGATGATTAAAAACTCAATTGCAAAAGATGAATCTGAATCTATCCTAATAGGCTTTGAGTAGACTTACCTATCAGCTCAATTGCAAAGGGCCTTCCAGAACCCCCTTTGCTTGCCCATGACCCCACCATCCTCTTTCCTGACCTTTTTTACATAACACCAGCATTTTGCTTGTAGTCAGTGTGCAAACCCAGATCATGAGACAGATGCGGAACAGGGTGAGGTTCAATGGCATAAGAGGTGACTTGGGGAGAGTGGGGGGGATACGAGGAGACCTGTTCTAGTCTCAGCCCTGACCTGGCCGAAATTTATCACGTCATCTTCAGTAAGTCACCTGTCTTCTTTGTAAGCCTCACTCTCAGTCCATTGTAACCAGACACCCTAGGAGTTAAGAACTTTGGATTTCATGCAGGGTGTGCAACCCCGTGGCTTCTCTGCACCACACTGGAAGAGGAAGAGTTGCCTTGGGCTACACATTAAACGCACAAATGTTAGCAAAAGCTGGTGAGCAAAAACTTCTTTTTAAAAGGTCTGCACATAATTTGGGGGCTATCAGACACTACAGATAAGCAAAAATGTCCTTACATAATCTGCACGTGGCCCACAGACTGCAGGTTGGACACCCCTTTAGGATTTAGAGCTGGCTTCTAGTCTCAGCTCTGCAACTCACCAGCTGGGAGGTGTGGGCAAGTCACATCCCATCTCCATCAACTGGACAATGAGATTCTAAGGGCTATTTTGAAGAATTTCATGAGACAATGTCTCCAAAGTACCTGGCAGATTCATGCACAACTTACTAAGCTTTATTTGTCAGGGAACCCATGGTCCAGCCCTTACATTCACTTCGTTTAGGCTCCTCCCTATGGAAGGAGCCCGTGTTTCCTGAGTTAGATGCTCATCTATCAGCCTTCTGGCTGGCTCAGCACTTGGCAACTACCAAAATTATTCGCAGAGAAGACATGATCCCCACTGCGTGTGAGTGACACCAGCCCACATGCAATTATTTTAATGCATGTCCCAGGATCATCTTGTGCCCAGATTGGATGTGTTCTCAGGGGAGACAGGAAGAAAACTGCACACTCATCTTGCCCTGAAATGCAGGCTTCATCAAGTAGTCTCCTATCAAGGAGTCGTGCTGGCCCTGTCTGCACCCTCCCGAGTGCTTGTGCCTGCTTCCTTGCTGATTGCTACCGTGGACATCATGGTGGCAGGGCAGAGAAAGGAGGGCAAAATGCAGTTGTATGACCTAGTTGTCCCATCTTTGATTTATTTATTCATTTTGAGACACAGACTCACTCTGTTGCCCAGGCTAGAGTGCCATGTCATCATAGCTCACAACAAGCTCAGACTCCTGGGCTCAGGTGACCCTCCTGCTTCAACCTCCCAAGTAGCTGGGATTGCAACTGCCTGCCACCATGCCTGGCTAGTTTTTCTATTTTGGAAAGAGATGGGGTCTCACTCTTGCTCAGGCTGGTCTCAAACTCCTGAGCTCAAGGGATCTTCCTACCTCGGCCTCCCAGAGTGCTGGAATTACAGCTACCAAGCCAGGCCAAGTTGCCCCATATTTGAGGAGGAAGAGAACCAATACATATGGAGCCACCCTGACATGCAGGCCCTGCACTAGCCATTTATTTAACCCTCTTTACTACTTTGTCAAAGAGTAAAGAACATAGCTGGGATTCAGACCTTAGCTGCTCTGAGGCCCACAGTTCTTGCTCTGGCTAATGTGCCATTGCTGGTTATGGGAGGTCAGGAGATACCATTGAGACCAGTTTCCTACCACTCCTCATGCCATGAGAGAGAATACTTCAAGGGAAGTTGGCAGTGCACATCCCCAAAGGAGAAGGCAGAGAGAGCCAGGTCTCCCAGGCCCCACTGCAGGCTCTCACAGACAGAACCCAACAGTCATGCCATCGGAAGTGACAGGGCTGCAGCATCAGTTTGCTTCCTCAGCGTGTCTCAGTCTGTTCAAGCTGCTATAACAAAACATCCCCAAACCCAGTGACTCACAAACAGCAGACATTTGATTAATTACTCCACTTTCCTATCTGTAAAATGAGATCAATAATAGTGCTGCCCCATAGTCTTGTTATAAACATTAAGTAAGTTAACAAAAATTATTTTTACTAATAGTTATTATATTGTAATAATGAATAATGATTAATTCTAATAAGTACCACTAAATATTAGTAAGAAATTAAGATACTTTCTTAGAATGGATTTTAATACATGTTAAATATTCTAGAAATACTTGCTTACTTTTTCCAGATTTCTTTTTTCTTTGCCTGTCTTCTTTCTCCAACCAAATGAGAAGCTGTCCCTAAGACCTCTCTCAGCTGGAGGTTACAACTGACCTTCTGGCTTCAGTTTTGCCCGTCCCACTCTGCCTCACACATCTCAATTATAATCAGAGTGATCTTTCTGAAACCCAGAGTTTGTCATCAAGCATCTCTAGTGCCTACAGCCTAAGTGCCAAACATGGGCCTTGTGGGTCCAGGACTGCACCCGGCTGCCACGTCAGCTCCATCACACCCCCCACCCCGTTCTTCACCTACAGCACACCCACCAACCTGAAGATCCCTCTGCCCCAGGCTCTGTCTCCCCAGACTCCTGCCCGTCCTTTAAGCCCTGGCGGGAGTGTCTTTGATGCCTCTGAGCGTAGTAGAACTGTGTTTCCTTGTGATCCTCCTTCACTACATTCTCAGTCCCTGTTCATGGCCGCTTCTCCCTAGCAAATCACTTGTGCTGTCCCCAGTGTCACGTGTCTCTGGCCTTCTCCCAATCCTGTAAACTTGTAAAAAGAAAGTCACAGCCTCAGGCACCTGTGAAGAGCAGGCCCCACCAATCATTCATTAAGAAAATATCTTGCCAACCTCTCGTAAGCTGAGACATGTATATTGTACCCATACCTAGCACCTAAAACTAAAGCCTGTCTAATGCCACACCAACAATGAGTTGTAAGTTTATCTTACAGGTAACAGAATCAGGCATTCTCCCACTTACCCAGGGACGGCTGCATAATTGAGGCTTCCTTCTCTCCCTAACTCGTGTAAAATGTGGATTTCTTGGGCCTCACAGGAATTCAGCCACTGCCTCATCAGCTTCCCTTCTCTCTCCCCCACCTCTCTCTCTGTTACACACACACACAAACACACACCCTGCCCCTTTCCTTCTCTCTGCGTGCTTTTAAAATGCCGAGTGTTCCAACCTCCCCTTTGTCAAAAAACAGCCACAGCTCATCTATGGTTCAGTGGGGTTTTTTTCCCAGATGCATCCTCCCATCTTGGCCGATTAAACCTCCAGGATTGAGATTTTCGCCTCAGTCATTCATTTGTGCTGCCATCTTGTAGGCACCAAGGAGAGCCAGGCCCACCCTCTGCTGGGCGCCACTCACGTGCTTTCCATGTATTCACTTGGTTATTATTCACAGCAGCTCTGTGAGACGGCGCCTCACTGGGGGGCCTGGCTGGAGACAGAAGCTATGCCAATTATTGGAACAGCCATACCAATTATTTGAAAGTCTTTAAAATGGTAACTAGGCATAAAGTGTTCGCTTGATCCCAGAAAGGAGAGAAGGAAAGGAGAGAGGGAGGGAGGGGGCAGAGAGGGAAGGAGGAAGGAAGGGAGAAAAGAGAAGTAAATTAGCAGAAACGTTTACTGCCGGAGCTGGAGGAACAGAGGGAAGAGGTGGGAATGGTTAAAACGTGGGGCCGGGGCCCAGAGCCTAAGCGTGGGGTCACCAGCCAGTTCCAGGGACAGTGGCCCTGGACAGAGAAGGGAGGATGATGAAGCACTTTGGAAAAACTGCAAAACGTATTTAGCTGCTGCTGATGGGAGGAAGTGCCGCTGCCGGCTGACAGCGCTCACGGAGGCAGGGAGCAGCAGACAGGAGCGAGTGCCTTTGTGCTCCTCCAGGCTCTCCAAGTCCCCTCTCCCCGCGCCCCACCCCTGCTCTGGCCTAACAGGCAGCACCTGTTCACATAGAAACAGGGTTTTTGCAAAGTCCTGGCCTCAGCTTTATAAAGTCAGTTTGGGGCTGAGAGAAGATAACCTAATAGCTAGCACAGGTGGGAGCTGTTTCTATTCTCTTTACCCAGATGAGGAAACTGAGATTACATAGTGACTCAGTAAGTTGCCCAAGTTTAAATGACTCCCTAGAGCAGAGTTGGGATTTGATCCCCGGAGAACCTGGCCTCAGAGAACTTACTAGTAACCACTTCACCTTAAAGGTCAGTGAATGAGCAAACCAGCAGACCCAGGGGTGGCGCTCAGCCCCAGGCCAAGACAAGACTTCCTACATGGGCGAGGTGCCTCGCAGCTGACTGCCCCTTCTCCCCCGCCAGGTCATTCACTGGAACTCCCCCAAGAAGCTCCGGGTAAAGAATAAGCACGTGGAGTTTTTCCGCAACCTGTACTTGACCTTCCTTGAATATGACGGGAACCTCCTGAGGCGGGAACTGTTTGGCTGCCCCAGTGAAGCCGATGTCAACAGTGAAAACGTGAGTGGTTTACAGGGTTTGGCAGGGGAGGGGCGGCTTGAGGACGTCCAGCATGCCAGGTCCATGTCGGTCTTGGGGCAGGACGTGGGTGAGCGCAATGCCCAGGTCCACCACCCAGTGACAGAGGCAGCCACATGGGCAGGTCTCCGTGCTGACCACTGCAGCTGCAGATGGGTCACACGTAGCCCAGGTGAGGTGAACAGGCTAACGAAAAAGTACCAGTGAATCAGCAGACTAAGTGTCTCTCACAGCCAGGAAACTCCAGAGTCTTTATGGACATGAGAGTCCCAGGTTTTGGGGTGGTCAGTGCATGGCGTAGCACAAAAAGAGATTTCACAAGGAACTGGGGCCAGATGGGTAAAGACAATGTTAGGTAAGTAGTCACAGCCATAACTACCATCTGCTGTGTTTTCCTGTTTCTTTGCCATTATAATTTTTTCATATGTTGTATCTCATTTGATAGTCATAGAAACCCTCTTTTAGAGTTGAGGAAATGGAGGCACAGAGAGGTCGGCAGTTTGCATATGGTAACACAGCAAACAAGAAGCCAAGTTGAAACTGATTCTGAGTTCTAAGGATGTGGGAAAGAAGCACTTTAACAGAAAAGGCAGGGCATTTGGAATCAGGCTGAACTGGATTTGACTTTTTCATTTTTATTTACTCATTTATTTATTCATTCATGCCTTTATATTCTTTTAGAGACAGGGTCTCACTCTGTGGCCCAGGCTAGAGGGCAGTGGCACAATCATAGTTAACTGCAGCCTCAAACCCTGGGCTCAAGTAATCCTCCTGTCTCAGCCTTCCAAATAGCTGAGACTACAGGCATGTGCTGCTGTGCCTGGCTGGTTTTTTGTTTGTGTTTTTTTTAAGAGATGGGGCCTCACTCTGTTGTCCAGGCTGGTCTCAAACTCTCAGCCACAAGTGATGCCTTAGCCTTCCCAAGTGTGGGATTACAGTACTAATCCACCACACTCAGGCAGGTTTGGTTTTAATTCCTTCCAGTTACTACCTGTCTGACCCCAGACAAGCAACTCAAGCTCTCTATGCTTGTCTCATCCACTATCAAATAGTGCTGAAAAACTTCCACAGGGCTGTGTCACGACCCCTGTGGCCCTGGTCTCGGTCGCCACAGGAAGGAACCAGGTGTGACACGGATTAGAAGTACAAGCTTGCGGGAGACAGGCTAACCTTAGTTGCAGGATAGCCCCGAGCCCCCTCCGCAATGGCTGTCTATTACAGTTATACACAACAGGTATGGAGAGTTAAGGTAACTGACATACACAACAGGTGTGGAGAGTTATTACATATGAGGGCTGCATGCGTAAGGATTGCCACGTGCTCTCCTCACGTGCTCTTTCCCCTCAACCCTCATGAAGAACTACTACGCATCATTGTTTAACACATGCTTACTAGTGAGTGGCCAATCTTATCTCATTCCAGAACACTGAGTTACTTGGGGGATTGCCCCCAAGTCACAAAACATCTCTAGGCTTGCCGGGAGACTGTCCTGTTCTCAGCATTTCCTTTTAATGTGATAAGAATCAGTTACTGTCCTTTGCAAGCATGGTGTCCATTCCTCTACAGGGCTGCTTTGAAAGTAGGAGAAAAATTCCACGTACAGCACCTCGCTATACCAGCCATGCATTAGATCAGCAGTTCTCAACCTGTGGGTCGCGACCCAGAGGAACTGTATTAAAGGGTCGTGGCTTTAGGAAAGTTGAGAACCACTGCATTAAATGCTCGATAAACACTTGCTCTGTGCTTTTTCCTTGATCCTTAGTACGAGACACAGAAGTAATTGGTTCATTCATTCTGTGAACAACACTCACGGAGGGCCCAACTCTTATTCTGTACACTGAGTGTTCATAGGTGAAAAAGGACAATGGCCCCTGCTGTCAAGGAACTTGTATTCTGGTGGAGCAGACACAAATAATAACTAAAAACTCAAGAAAAAAAATAAAAACTATAAATGTATTAATGGATCTCCACAGGTAGGGGGTGAGGGAGGGTTTCTATGAGGAGGTGATGCTTCATCTGAAACAGAAATGATGGGAATGAGCCAGCCATGGAGGAGCGAGGGCTGTGCCTTCCAGGTGGAGGAAGAAGCTGGGCAGAGGCCTTGAGGCAGGATGGACTCATGGTGGGAAGAGAAGGCTGGCCAGTGTGCAGGGGGCTTGCGCAGAGGGAGGGGCCAGGTAGGCAGGTGCCAGATTGGTAGGGGGTTATAAGCTGGGGTGCGGAGTTAGAACTCGATTTATTCCTATTATTGTTTTATAGCTACTTTGGCTTTAGACTCCGCATGGCAGGTTGGGCACCTGTAGCAGGTTGGAGACGTACGCTCACCTGGCCTTCTAGCAGGACAGCTCTGGCCACCGTGCACCTCTGCTCTCTGAGTGACAGCAGAGTCACGCTAGCTCCAGCCCTTCTCCAGGTACCCGTGACACCTTCTCAGCATCCACCCTGCCCCGCAAAAGCATCAAGCACTCGAACGCTGTCAGATTCTGGGAAGCACTTAGAGGTTCCCACGTCCACCGTGCTCTTCCGGCTTTTCCTTGAGTTCTCTTTGCTCACACTGGTATTTGACATCACCATCAATATTTGAGTGCCTGTTTGGCACTTTTTTCCCAAACATTAAATGAAAACCATTCTCTTGCCTCTTTTTTCCCCTCTGCATGGAGGAGGCTCACACAAAGTCTTGCGGGTGGAGCCATCCCTTAATCATTCCTCTGTGCGAGTCCCTTAGCAAGCCTAGTGTCCCAGGAAGCAGAACTCCCTTTGTAAATGACTCACCGGCTTCTCCTTTCCCTGGGGGCTTGTAGTGGTGAGGAAGCATCGGTGGTCTTTCTCGGAACCCTGGGGATACAGGCCAGCTGCCAGGCACTGTGCCCGGCCCCAGGATGGAGATGAGTGGCTGAGTTAGTCACTGTATGTAAGTTGTCTGCGGTTTAACAATTCTTTAGAAATGCTGGGGGGCAGGTAGGTCTGTCTGATCCCTGAGAGGGCCATAGTGAGACAGTGACCTTCTGTAGACATAGACCACTCCACGGTAGGTGAGCCACTCCCACCTTCTGTGTGTGCCTTCCACGTTCCAGGTTTAACACAAGGCCTTTGTGCTTGCCGTCCCCACTGCCTGGAATACCCTCTCCCTCCGTGGTTGAATGTCTCAGATGTGGCATCCTCAGAAACTGTCCCTTTCTCCCAGCTTCCCTCTAGAGTAATGACACTCTAAGGCATTTTCTGTGGCACGCCCTATTTTTTTCTCATCAGAAGATATACTGCAGCCAAGCGTGGTGGCTTATACCTGTAATCCCCCTCTCTGAGAGGCCGAGACAGTTGGATTGCTTGAGCTCAGGAGTTTGAGACCAACTTGAGCAAGATCAAGACTCCATCTCTAAAACATAGCCGGGTGTGTGGCCAGCACCTGTACTCCAACATACTTGAGAGGCTGAGGCAAGAGGATTGCTTGACCCGAACAGTTTGAGGTTGCTATGAGCTATGACCTGACGGCACTCTACCCAGGGCAACAGAGTAAGACTCTGTTTCATGGAGGAAAAAAAAACATATGCTGCTATCTGCAATGACCTGGCTCATGTATTTTTCTCTAGCTGCTTCCTAAATATAGTACTAAAATAGGAGACTTGTAGACGAGAGATGCTGTACTTTTCTCGAGCGCAAAGCATGTTGGGAGGCGGGAAGGTACAGCCAGGAAGGGCCTTGGCTTAGGGACTCGCCCCTTCTCCTGTCAGCAGGAGGAACCACCTAGAGGTTTTAGTCATGGGCAGATTTACTTTTCAGAAAGATCACTCAGCATAGAGAATAGAATGACAGGGACAGGACTAGAGCCAGGGCGATCACATAGAGGCTATTACTACATCCCAGCCAAGAATTAGAAAGACAAAGAGGGGCTCTCCAACCTACTGACAGCCCTACAGGAATGGAGGGAGCAGGTGATTGTTTTGTGGGTGCTGAGAACAGGGGAGAGGTGCAACTAGGCTCATAAATCAAGCAGCAGGTGCCTGAGCCTTGCTTCAGCCTGGTCCCTCTGCTGGCTGAGTCTGCCAGCAGGGCAGGGGACAGGGCGGAGATACACTCCGTATGCAGTGAACTCCTGAACTGCTGCCCTGCAGGGAGTCCCGCCACCTGGTCAGCGCAGCAGCTTGCAAACACAGCCAGAGGGAAAGGGTAGGATCTTGGGTCCAGCCCAAAGCCAGATGCTCCCAGCTCTGTTCAGAGAGGTCATTAGAGGTGTAATAAGTGCACAGATGGTGGTGAATCTGGAAGAAACAAAATCAGGAACCTCTTCCTTGGTCTTCAGATCCCTGAGGGGAGCAGGGCTCCAGTGATAGCATCCAAATCTCAAGACTCATTCATCCACCCAGGAGCTACTCATTCCAGTCGTCACCAGCCACAGGGCTGGTGGCCCGGCAGGCAGCACTGCAGATGGCACGTGGCCCTCTGGGTGATTGTCCAGTGGGGGGATGCAGACAGCAGGTCGTTGTCACGCAACGTGACTGAGTCCCAGCATGGTGGCCGCACTTTGAGAGCACACAGGTGGAGCATTTCACAGTACTGTGAAGAGAGGCTAAATCAGGGAAGACTTCCTGGAGGAGGTGAGATTTGAAGGGTGAACAGATAGGAATGAGGGGTCTGGAGGGTAGACACAGAGTAAAAAAAGGAGCAGCAGAGTAGTCGAGACCAGAGATGAGCAAGTACACAGGACCCTCAGGGCACTGTAGGGCTCAGATTTGAACGAAGGCAATATGAGAACTAGAGAGGGCAGCACAAAGTAATTTTTGCCTTATTTTTTGTTTTTTGTACCGGAGAAATGATGCTACTGCTGATGACGACAATAATGATAGTGATGATGGTGTGGTCACTCTATTCCAGATGGCACATTTTGGTAGATGCATCACCTCAGAGAAGTCACATAAATGCCCTGAGCCTTAGGTTTACTGTCTGGTAGACGGGGGAAGTGACACCATTGTCATAGCATCTTGAGGACAGTTTGTGTTTAAGTCACCAAAACAGAAGGAATTGACCCCAGGAACACAGTGACTTGTCTGATGACAGTCCCTTGTTCCACGAATAAGTTTTGAGTTTTATTAGCAGTTCCGCAAGGAAGGCCTGGCAGAGAGAGGAGCCTGCAGAGTCACTTAGAAATCTGTCTGTAAAGGATCTGAGAGGCTGTCACATTTTCTCTGGGTCAAATAAGTCGGGTATTCTCACCAATTAAGAAATTCAGGATACAAAGAAGAGGCCATTTGGTTTGCCTTGCTACCAAAAGACGTAAATGCATCTAGGCAGAAATTCAACTCTTCAGCAAGGAGCTAGGATGGAAGGAGCAGGACCCCATATCAGAGCCTGCTTAGGGACTTACTTTAGGACCAGACAGCTGGGTTTGAAAGAGACCAGCCCCCCACCCTCACCCCAGCAGTGGAGAGTGATTGGATGCAGCCACTCCTCCCCACTTCTGTCCCTGGAACCAGTAAGTTATTTATATAATGCATGATATACATTCCGTATGCACTGGTTATTATTAGCTGATTGAAGGAGAGATGGAGTTAGAATTCTATGCGTTAGCATTTCTTTCCCTTTTCCCTCAGTAACCCGGCCCCTCTAGAATATCCAAGAAACTCTGGGACTCCACAAAACACAGCCGGGTGATCACAGATATTCTCCGCGCCCTTATCTGCTCAAAAATCCTTCTTCAGTATCCCTAATAGGCTTGCATCTGGCTTCTGCTGAAATTTCCCAAAGACAAGTTGCTCACTACCTCCCAGGCAGCTTACTCCACTGTTGGAAGGCTCCAGATGCTGAACTGAGCTACCTTGTGCTGGGCTGAAATCCTCCCCTCTGTGAGAAAACCCATTCATCTGAGTCCTGTCCTCTGGAATATCCAGTAAAAAACAGGCACAGACCACCCCCCATCCCTGACACCTGGGAAGATGATATAGAATTTTTCCATACAGTTTGCTGTTCAGAAAGATGCAACTTTCCCTAAGAGAGTTTGCAGAGCGATCCTTCAAGAGGGCCTTGCTGCACCTAAAGGGATTTCCAGATAAACTAAGCTCATCTCTTCAAGTGCAAAACCATTAAAACAGATGGGTTTTAACCAATTTGGGTGGGAAACTTGCTGAAGTGCATGCCCTTCCTTTAGGAGCCAAATGCTCAACTGTTACTGAGCATTAAACTCAGTTTATAATTTTTGATGACTAAGGTTGCACTAAGTAGGCTGGAGGGGACAAGAGTTGGCCCGAGGAGGGAAAATGCTGTTTATCCCTGCAGGAAACAGCCTCAGACGATTCGCTACTTATCTTATGGTTTCTTTGCTGACAGCTGTCACTTTTGGTTTATCAGCTTCAGAATAACCTTTCTGGGTTCATCGCCTTGTCCCTCCTGCTCAAGGGAGCCAGAAAGCAAAATGAAACGCAAAAATCCACGAAAGTATTTAATTCAGGGTGGCGCCTGTGGCTCAAGGAGTAGCACGCTGGCCCCATATACTATGGGTGGCGGGTTCAAACCCGACCCCGGCCAAAAAAAATAAAAAGATTGGGGTGGTGCCTGTGGCTCAAGGAGTAGGGCATTGACCCCATACACTGGAGGTAGCAGATTCAAACCTAGCCCCGGCCAAAAAAACCTGCAAAAAAAGAAAGTATTTAATTCAGGAAGACCAGTGGTAAAAGAACAATCTGTTGTTATGTTAAAGATAAATTATAAAACTTCTCCAAGAAGTACAGATGGAAAAGACTGCACACCAGTGCCTTTTTTAATTGATACGGACTTGTATGTCAACAGTCCGTGTCTGCAGAACTTAGAGCTCTCTTACCCCGGGTCCACAGCAGACATCACTAATCAGTGAGCACCCTCTGTCCACCTAGGCCCAACCCCAGCGTCCTCCCCAAGACAGCACTCCAGGCAATCAGTATCAATTTCCTAGCGATCGGCAGGGAGCCAGAAGCAGCTGGGCATCTTTGTGCCGGGTGTTGGTCACTTGGGTCTCCCCCACATGAGCACAGCTTTCGTTTAGCCTTTGGAAATTGGAGATGTTCTGCAGGGAAAGAAAAAGGGAAATACAACTTTAATCTTCACTACAAAGGAAGGGAGGCATTATGAGTCATATTTCACAGATACGGAAACCCAAGTTCTGAAGAGATGAGTTACTTGCTCAGAGTTGCACTTCTTCTAAGGGCAGAGGGTCAGGAACACAAACCAGATGTAGGTGTAGCAAACGATTGAGGCGGCCAGACCAGGGCATGCTTCCCAAGCAGATGTGGCCACGTGTGCAGAAGCAACGTCGTAACAGTTATAAGTTACCCAGGGATTCTCCTAGTTGTTTGCCTTAACATAATTTTTATATTTTTTTACTAACCCTTCAAGGTAGTTATTATCATCTCCATTTTAGAGAGGAGGAAATAGAGACTCAGAGAATTGAAGTCAGAGCACACGTTGGTGGCAGAACTGGTACTCTGGCGTCAACCCTTGATTCACAGCGCAGTGGTCTCTCTACACCTGTTTCAATCACTCCCCTACCAGCCCCCTATCCTGGCCTCCCCTGTCTCCCAGGGCACCTTTTTAAATTTTTTATTCCGTAGCGCTTGTCACCAATTTATTCATTCATATATTCTGTTGATTACGCCTCCTACCACTAGAATGTAAGCTCTATGACTGCAGGGATTTGTATATTTTATTCATCAATATATCTTGATGCCTATTAAAGACTGCCTAGCACCGTGCTCAATAAATTTTGTTGAACAAATGAACTACATAATAAGTCCTTTACTTGAAGCATCTGTGGTGCGTTGTTAGAAAGATTCCTGTACTTGGAATCAGATCATTTGGCCCTAGACCAGATCTATAATTTGGGGCATAGCCTTCTATGAGCCTCAGTCTTCTCATCTGTAAAATGGTCAGTAAGTATGCCTACCCCGGGCTATTTTAGGAGAGAAGAAGGGGTGAAGGTATTCAGAGTGCTATATAACTTTGGCAGTTATTGTTATGAGTCTTGTCTGAGAAACTTGTCTTGGAGACCCTCCCTTCCAGCCACTCTGAGATCACTGCCTCGCCCCTGAAATGACAAGGGTGTCCCTGCTCACACCCCTCATGCTACAAAAGTGATGGGCCCCTGATGGTAAGCGCGCTCCAAGGGAAAGACAGCAGCATCGCCGTGGCTCAGTGAGAAGTTAGAAATAAGACACATACAAACAGATCCTCTAAACACTTTATGCCCTCACCCTGCCGGCAGTGCCGAGGAACAGATGGCTCCGTGGAAACAGCTGTATCTCCGAAAAACCCCAGAGAAAACCCCAAATGCATTATTGCTCTCACGTTGGTTGTGTGGCACCAACTCTTTAATCACGTGCAGGTGGTGCGGCCCGGGAAGGACAGCACCCAGGGCCAAGGCCAGCCTCCAGTGGCCCTGCCTGGGGGAGGAAAAGAGGGGAAGCCCCAGGGCCAAAGGCTTAGTGGTAGAAGTCTGGGCCTCGGGTTTGCCCTTGTTCCCTGGCTGCTTTGATCCTCTGGCTCCTCTGCAGGGAGCCCTGCTCTGCCCCTGTAGGCTTTGGCCACCATCTCTCCACACCTGCCACATGCTCTACCCTCCTGTGGCTTTACAGTCACCTCCACCTTGTCTCTCGTGCCAAATTTTCTATGTGCAGCTGGTGAGAAGGAGACCTCATGTGAAATCGCGGGGCCACCTGCTGTGGGATTTCAAGGCAATTGACTTAAACTCCCCGTTCCTCAGTTTTCTAGTTTGTTAAATGGGAATAGTAACTATTCCTGCCGGATAGGCTTAAGAGGACTAAATGACGGGAGCTTAGAACAGCAGGGTACATGGCATGTGCCCCCCCCATGTTGAGGTTGGTTTGTATTACGGTGACAGGTGACACTGATTACTGGCTGGCTTTTTGGCCTCTCCTTCTAGAGACCACAGCAACAATTTAAGTGTAGAAACTGAGGCTTATTCCCCATCCCTAGCACAGGACTTGGTGTAAAATAAGAGCTCATCAAGTGTGTGCGATGAGTGAATCGATAGTGGTACCCAGGAGGGAGGAGACCAGGCCTTTTGTATCTCCTCCAAGTCCGGGTGAGGGCCGGTGGATGCTCCCTGAGCCTTTACTGAATGGACCTGAGCGCCGCCCCTCCCACGGTTTGGTTTCCTTAGTAGAAAATGCTTTGGCTGCATAATATTCCATGGTACACATGTACCACAGTTTATTGATCCATTCGTGTATCATTTGGCACAAATTTTAAAGTACAAGTGTTTTAGACTATCACATTTACACAGATAGTTTCCACCCAAGCCCTCAGCTTGCTCAGAAATTACATAAAATAAAAATACATATCACAGGACTCATTATCACTTTTATGAAGGACTTTTCAAGTGATCTCAAAAATGAAGAAACTTCATGAATATGAATTATGTGCCTATCAGTGTAATATGAAAATGATGTGCTTCTCATTCATGATAAGGGATAGTGATGATGCTGAGTCCATTCTTTGGCCCTCAAACACAGTTGAATACTGATTATAGGAAGAAACATCCTATTCAATGTGAAAAACTGACAGTTATTTTAGAATGGACAAAGTTTATGGAAAGAGTAGATAGAGTTGATCCGTACTGTGGATATCATGGATTTACAAGGATGTCCTACAAATGGTGGAAAATGCTATTCTTCTGGCTGGTGGAAGTTGCAGCTGTGAACAGCTACATCGTCTACTCATTAGATGAGAAGGAGAGTGGAGAAAAAGTACAGACATGCCTTTCTTAAAGGAGAAATCTCATCACTCAGCTTGTGAGAAATGTAAGGAACAGAATCTCAAGAAAGAGGGGAAGACCAACATCTTTTGACAATGACAAAAGTCTAGATGGGAAGATAAGATGCATTTTATAAATGCAAAATGAAAATAAATGAACAAAGGATTACCAGGTTTACAGCAGAAGAAATGAGAAAGATGGAAGGAGAGAAACCATTGTCTACTGTGAGACATGTAAGAGGAAGCCTGGACTTCATCCTGAAAATTCCTTTAAAGAAATATCACTCTTAGGGCAGTGCCTGTGGCTCAAAGGAGTTGGGCACCAGCCCCATATACTGGAGGTGGTGGGTTTAAACCCGGCCTCAGCCAAAATAAACAAACAAACAACAAAAAAATCAGATCACACTTAAAAAAATTATACACAAAAATAAACAAAAACAACTTTAATTATTTTATGTAATCTAAAATAGATAATAAAATCTTCAGGTAAGATCGTGTTTATGTTTTTCTTTTTTAAAACTATAGGATAATTACAAGTAATCTACCAACATCTTTCCTACCTAAAATAAGTAAGAGCTGGGGAGTATGCAGTTGGCAGAAAAATTGAAATGGAAAGGGTTAACCTTTGGGTATTTTTATCCTGGTGGTATCTATTGTACTGTTCTATGTATAACACATTTTGGAGTATTTTCTGTAAGGCAGGCCTAGTATCGACAAATTCCTCTTTGTTTTCTTGTCTGGAGAAGTCTTCATTTATAAGAGTTTATTTAAACTCTTGACTGGCAATTGTTCTGTTTAAGAAGTCTAAAAATGGGGTTCCAGCCCCTTCTGGCTTGTAAGATCTCAGCTGAAAATTCTACTGTTGGCCTTCATAGATTGTTTGATGCTTTTGTCTTGCAGCTAGTAGAATTTTCTCTTTCATTTCAATTTCGGCCAGGTTGATAACTATGTGTTTTGAAGATGTCCTATTTGCTGTGAATCTTTCAGGTGTTTGATCACCATTTTGTATCTGGATATCTGAATTTCTGGCAGTACCAGTGATGTTTTATTTAATAGTTCCCATGAATAGGTTTTCTGTGTGTTTTGCTTTTTCTTCTCCTCCTGAAGGGATACCTTTAGTTTGAATATTGCTCATTTCACTTAGTGCCATATTTCTGAGTGGTTGTTCACGCTTTTCTATTTTTTCTCCATTTCTGACTACACTAGCTCAAAAGCCTTGTCTTCAAGTTCTATAATTTTGTCTTCTGCTTGTTCTAACCTTTTATTGAAACATTCTGTTGTATTTTGAAGTTCCCTAAATTGCTCCTTCATTTCTTTGACTTCTGTTATATCTTTCTCATGTTCTAGCTATTTAGACACTAGATTAACTTTTTTATTGATGTCCTAAAATATATTTTGCCTTTCATGTGTTGGTTTTCCACTTTTGCCATCCATTTTCATCTTCATTTCATCTCATTTGCCATCCAGACCATCCATATTTAGAATTCCACTTCTGACACTTTGACAATTTCCTTTTGGTTGGGTTCTGTTGCTATAGATCTACTGTGATTCCTTGGGGGGTGTCAAACTAGCTTGTTTTTCATGTGTCCATCCAGGGTGGGGGTTTCTTCTCACCTGAAACTTCTTCCCTCAGGTTAGGAAAGTTTGTGGTGCACCTCTTCTCTTTTGCTGGGAAATCTACTTAATGAGAAGAAGGAGAGATCCCTACATCATGCTTTTGTAACCTGTTCTGGAAGATTGCCCCGGCAGGAGAGGGATGGATGCACTGAGAATTTGCAATGCAGCACTTATGGGTTGTCCTGTTTCTTGATGGTCACAGTACATGCTGGTGCTAGATGACCTCCTGGTGTGGAGTAGTGGGTTGTTCCCCAGTCAGATGTTGGAAGTTCAGGCACCAGGCTGGGTGATTCTTTTTCCTGGAGGCTGGAATTGTGGGAGATTGCTTTGCCTGGGTCTCCCTGCTGTGGTGGAAGTAGAAGCTGAGTGAGGCTATATAGATGGTGGTTGTCAGTGTTAGAGCTATAGGCATTTGCTCCATCTTAGTCCAGAGTGGTGGCTTGTGGCTGGTAAGTACTTGGTGGAACATTGGATCATGGGGTTTATTCTTGCCAAATGGTGTGTGAGAACCTCAGGGATATGGCTGCAGGGCCCAGTGGTGGGGGAGCCTCAGGGGTGAGGATTCAGGGCTGGTCTGCCAGCCAATTGGAGCTCTTCCTCTGTTCCAGACCCACTGAGTTATCCTAGGGCTTCTCAGGTGGCATCTGTGGTGCCCATCCTTCTTGACTCCACTGTGAGGGGTGGGATTTTTGGGTCCCAATCATGGACACAGGAGAGTATTCACTCTCCCTGCTCCCTTCCCAGCCTGGCTAGGGTGATGGAGAGGTTGCTGCAGTAAAGCTGAGCCCTGTGTAGCCCAGGTGCTCCGGATTTGAGAGCTCAGAATGGTATCAGCTGCAGTGACTCAAGAATGGAGGCCACTGGGTTCCTATTAGACTTGCTCTCCATTGAAACGGTTATTGCACAGATAGTAAGCAGCTCCTTAATGAGTCCAAAGGTCTGTAGTGGTCGTGGGGCCCTCCACTCAGCTTGGGCTACAGTTTCTGTGCGAGGAATGTGGAATCCTGGGGTTTTCTCCTCCTGTCCTTCCCCCAGGTATGGACATCTCCCTCAGATACTGTTCACTCTTGCTGAGTAGATCACCCTGTCTCCTTGGTCACTCTGAGTGTCCCCAGCTGCTTCTCGGATGAGACACAATGCTCTCTCTAAGAAGGCTCATCTGTAGGTGGGCATCCACCTGCAACTTTCAATTCTTTCCTTTAGAGCAGCTCTTGTGAGCTGTTTCTAAGTCTATCATAATGCCAGGTAGTCCCTGCTTATGCTTTTTATAGTAAGCATTCTAACGGGTGTGAGTTAGTATCTCATAGTGGTTTTGATTTGCTATTCTCTGCTGATTAGTAATATTGGGCAACTGACATAAACCTGTTGCCCAGTTTTATGTCTTCTTTAGAGAATGTCTCTTCAGGTCCTTTGCTCATTTTTAATTGAGTTATTCATTTTTATGCTGTTGAGTTGTATTAGTTCTTTATAAATTTTGGAAATTAACTCCTCATCAAATATATGGTTTGTAATTTTTTTCCTAATCCATAGGTTGCTTTTTCATTTTGCAGATTGTTTCCTTTACATGCAGAGCTTTTAAGTTTGTTATAGTCCCATTTATTTATCTTTTCCTTTAGTAGCTTGAGATTTTGGTGTGAAATCAAAAATCATTGCCAACACCAATGTCAAAAATCTTTTTCCCCTGTGTTTTTTTCAAGGGGCCTGAATGGTTTCACACTTAGGTCTTTTATCCAATAAGTTGATTTTGGTTTATTGTGTAAGGTATGAATCCAATTTTATTCTTCTGCAGGTAGAAATCCAGTTTTCCTGGAATGATTTATTGAAAAGACTATTCTTTCTGACTTATTTCTGCTTGATGCCCTTGTCAAAAGTAAGTTGAGCCTATATGTTTGAATTTATTTCTGGGCTCCCTATTCTGTTCCACCATGTGTGTGTTTTTATGCCAGTACCATGCTTTATTGATTACTCTAGCTTTGTAATATAATTTAAAATCAGAAAGTGTGATCACTACATCTTTGGTTTTTGTTTGTTTTTCTTTCTAAGCATCACTTTGAAAAATGGGGTCTTTTTTGGTACCATATAAATTTTAGGACTTTTTTTTTTTCCTATTTTTGAGAAGACTGTCACTGAGATTTTCATAGGGATTGCATTGAATTTGTAAATTGCTTTGTGTAGAATGGACATTCTAACAGTATTAATTCTTTGCTTCCTCACCACTTTTGTGAAATTTTGGTTCTCTGTTTACTCCGTGACTCATTTTTGATGGTGCATGTTGCCTGTGTCTTGGAGTTTAAAAATCTTTCCTTCTGAAACATCCAATCTGGTATTAATCCCAATTAGTGTGTTTTTCTTCTTACATGCTGTGATTATTATCTCTGTAAGTTGAATTTTGAGTATTTTTATTTTATACAATGGCTCAGTCACATAGTTGCTGTGAGACCTAAGGTAAATGTATTTATTGCCTTAAACTTATATATTTTTTTAAATCAGTGAAATGAATTTTCTTAATAGTAATAAATTAGATGGCATTTAGGTTTTTTCCAGCATGGTGTTAGGTATATAGTTAGCATTTAATGTATATTTTTCATCTTCCTTCTCTTTTCTTTATTCATGCTATTGTGTAAAAATATTTATCAACTTGTATTAAATTAATCCTGTGATTTCAAATTCAACTCACCCTGTTCTCAAAATGTGAAAATTTAAAGACTACCCACACCATTGAAAACTTCCCAAACATCTTTTCTTTCTGAGTTTACATGGGCAAATAAATCATCTGGTTCTGTTGCTAAGATTTGTTTAACTTTTCTTGAGAATTGTGTACTCTTACTCTGTTAATGTGTCAGAAACACAAGTGGGGCTCATTTAACAACAGTATAGTTTTTGATCTCTGACATCTCTCTTTTCTCCTGTGTTAAATTATAGTTTTCTTTTAAGTACTTTCTTTTTAAGTGCTCAAAAATTGTTTCATGAAAGCTATGTTAATTAGTAGGATGTAAGCTCTCTAATTTGTACAAATAATCAACACATCGAATCCCACAAAGGCATAAATGTATTCATGATCATGTCTATGTGACAATAAAAGAAATTGTTTCATTATACATGTTTTGAATATCACGTGGCAGAATTTGTATTATTTAGAAATCTCAGGTTCTAATTAATCTTTAAGTTTTCACTTGATTCACACTGCATTTATTTCAGAAGAGGGATGTATAGATAGAACAAATAGTATTTAAATATATTGTTTGCATCTAGCACATGGTGCTTGATCTAAATGCATGCATACAGACACATACACATATAATGTATTTAATTTTTAGTTATGTTACATGATTTCTTGAATTCCTTACATTCCCTAAAATTTGTGTTTAGGCACAGACTAATGAAAATTGTTCTGCAGTAGCTATTATAGTTACTGTATTTTTTTTTCTGAGCAGTATTAATAGTCAATTTTAGAAAGAATAATTGAATCTGTTATCTTCAGTTTTCCAATTCATCTTGCAGGACTTTATCAAATTAGTCTTTCTTAATCATGCTTTCATTTCCCTTCTGAGAAAAAGTTGAGGAGATCTGATGTTTTTTGGGCTTAAGAGGAAATCTTTTCACCTTTTTCTCAAGTTTCTTCATACATAGGTCTCATCCTTCATGTAAATCTCCACTTCCTTCTAGAAAATTCCTCCAGAATTTTTTCTTTTTGGTTCCGCTAATTTGTTCTACACCTTTCCTTCTCATATGCTTGCTTTCTGCCACCAACCTGTCAATATTTCTCCTTTTTCCCTCAACACTTTATCTTCACTTCTTTGATGAAACTTTCCATGATTCTAGCCCTCACTGATAGCTTTTTTCTCTATTCCTCTAAGAATGTGAAATTATAGAATTATTAATATAACCAAAGCTATCATGTTCTGTGGAAATCATTTGGCCTAAACCTTTATTTAACATTTTTAAATTATTATTTTCTTTTATTTATTTTTTGGAGACAGAGTCTTGCTGTGTTGACCTGGCTAAAGTACAGTGATTGATCACAGCTCACTGTAATCTCAAGCTCCTGGACTCTAGTGATCATTCTGCCTCAGCCCCCCAAGTAGTGGGGACTGCAAGTACACACCATGACCCTTGGCTATTTTTTCTTTTTAATTTTTGGTAGAGTTGGGTTCTTACACTAGCTGGTTTTGAATTCTTAACCTCAAGTGAGTTTCCAGAGTGCTGGGATTTTAGATGTGAACCCTTGCATTAGTCAACCCTTATTTTTAAGTAGGGGAAATTACTGTAAATCAGGAAGTTTGTAACTGGTTCAAGCTCACACAAAATACTAGAACTGAAGACGGAAGTAGAATTCAGGACTTTTGTGTCTTGGACCACTGTATTTTAAAAACTGCTCAAAATTTCATTCATTCATTCAATAAATACAGCTGATGCATCTTCTTTGGTCTAATCTTTTAATTTACACAACCACCCTAAGATATACATGTATTATCATACCAATTTGACAGAGGGGGATTGATTCAACACATTAGAGGCTAAATGGCAGAGCTGGGATTCAAACCCCTGTAGCTAGGCTTTGTGTCATGCATGTTTAATCATAAGGGGACACCACCTCTCTTTGCTGCTAGTCTAACTCCCTGGCTACTTTTTAAGTACAGGAAGGATGAAATCCTGTCCCATACATACTTCTGAGTAATTCTTATCCTCCAGATGTGGAGTGAGTAAGTACACAGTTTGCATCCATGTTTGTTGATTGACTGATGTTTGACTCAGCAAATTGTTCCTTAAGGCAGCCCTCAGATATGAATCAACATTACTGCCACTTATTTTTTAAAAATTAATTTGTTCCGCGCTAAAGCTATGTCTGTGTACAGAAATTAAAGTGTAAGGTAAGCATGCAGGTAATTAAGGCAAAATCCACCTTTTTAAAATTTTTTTATTTTTTATTTTTTTGAGACAGAGTCTCACTTTGTTGCCGTTGGTAGACTGCCATGGTGTCATAGCTCCTAACAACCTCAAACTCTTGGACTCAAGTGATTCACTTGCCTCAGCCTCCCAAGTAGCTGGGACCACAGGCTGATCTCAAACTTCGGAATTCAGACAATCCACCCGCCTTGGCCTTGCAGAGTGCTGGGATTACAGAGGTGAGCCACTGTGCCTGGCCCTAACCTTTTGTTTAATCATCTTGCTTTCTTTGCTATATAAAATTATTCCACTAACTGCAAGTCTTCTTTGTTTTACTGTGGCTGTGCAGCCCTATTGCATAAGTATCTGACATGTATCAATCATTTAGGTTTTGTCACAAGGTCAGGCAAGTATGTATAGAATTTGGATGGCAGAGTCAAAGTCAATTCTTTCAGTCTCCTGAGTGGGTTTCATTCATTCTTACCATACAGTTCAGGATCATCAATTGATTTCTATATGCTTTGGTTTGGTTTGTGTAGACTTTGCTAGCCATCTCCATTCTTAATGTGAAATATGTACATAGTATAGTATGTACTATATATATGTGTGTGTGTATATATATACGCATACACACACAGTCTGGAATACATAAAATATCTCCAAGCAGATTTTCTGAATACATTAACAGTCTTATTGTCTAGAATCAAAGGAAGCTGACTCCCAAAAATCTGAAAACAAAAAGAAAACCTTCTTGTATTCAGACCATTCCTGACCAAAAAACCCAAACCAAATAAAAGAAAATAAACCCCCAACAAACAAAAAATAGCTCCTTATTGCAGTAAGTGTACTATATCATATCAAGATAGTGATTTATGAGGAAAGGTACCATATAAAAGACAGAATATTATTATTATCCTTCTTCTTGACTCAAGATCTGCTTTTAGCTTTTAAGTGCATGCTGGTGAACTTAGTAGGTTTTTATGACCAACTAGCACAACTTACTGAAATGATAATCAGAAGTATAAATCACAGTTTTGCTTGATATTGTTATATACTGCTGATGCAAATATTTATAAATATCTGTCTATGTGTCCAATGATTGCTGTCTTTTGCTCTCACAGATAACTGAGAAATTAAGTTCTTCTTGAATTGAAGTAGAAACAAAGGACCATATTTAGCTAAAGGGTCTGACCCTAGGAATAGAGTTGATTTGAACTTATAATAGAGCCTGAAGAACCAGCCTAATTATTGTGTTGAGTCTTTACCTGAATTTGTTTTAAGAGCTCTATAATGGTTTATAACTTTTTTTTAATTCAAGGAAAAAAATGAAAAAGAGAATCCTTTATATCTCTCCCCACTTATTTATTTTAGAATAATTATTTAAATGTTATGTTTACTATTAGCATTATCATTTAGAGCTATTACTTCCCAGTTTTAGTTCAATTTTCATCTATTAGAAGTAAAGATAGAATAGTTTTCGCCCCCTGATGGAAATGAAAAATGGTGACTGTTAATGTCTTTTAGCACAATAACTATGCTTGTTATAATGATTTAGCTGAATTCACTGGAAGAGATATAATGGCTAACTTTAGCTGCGTCTACAGAATGACAGATGCAGATCATTCACTGAAAAAAACGAGATCGTGCTCAGTACATTGCTGTTGATTTTATAGCAAACAATAAAATATATCATCAAAGGAGGCTACTACTTGATTTTTATGGACATCACCTGATCTACTGGACCGAGGACTGCAGAATACAGATTACACTTGGGTTTCAACTAACGAGTGCTCTCTCTTCCTTTCTTTCTAGTAGAATATTTCTGTTTATGTTACTTGGGAAAATATTGCCATCATTACATGAAGCATCGTTACCAAATCTGAACGATGCTCTATTAGGAAGGCGCCATGAAAGGTAACGGAGAATACCAACCAGAGGAACTCAGCAAGAGGCTTGGCAGGCAAGCTTCTCTTTAGGAAGGGACCCTCATCAGTACTTTAAATCTATTTAATCATAATCAGAGATAATAATTTCCTTGGATGAGGCTTACTAAGTACTTGGCACAGATCTGGAAAACATAATGTGGAACAAAGACAAACTGGAAGTTGCTTCAGGATCCCTAGACTGGAGATCATATTTTTCTTCTGTGAAGAAATGACATTGAAATCTGATGTCTCTCTTCTTGGGCCACCTGGACACACTTCTCTAATTGTGGAAATGAATGCATGCAGGGAGTCATGGTGTCCATTTATGGTCATAAGTAGAAGAGGTGGTGCATGGCAGTTTAGTCACAAATCCTGACTCCACATCATCACTGGATTCATATCGATCAAATGGAGACTAATCTGTTAACAAGCAAAGTTCTAAAATTGGCTGTGCTGTGGTTGGATAGTTCACCCTCGTCATGTACAGGAAGTCCGAGTGCTTTGGTTCTGACAAGGAATGAGTTATCAGGTACACTTTGGGTTCTGAGGTTGCAATGGTCCATGACATGCTCAGGATTCTTCCATGTGTCCTATTCAGTGAATCTGAACTTGACCAGAGAAGCCATGATATCTGTAGTGGGACACAGCAGATACTTCTCCCTCTTTCATTGCATGTTTTTTGGCCTGATTTAGATGGCTATGTGTTTTTATCCCTAAAATTTCTGCTCCAATTCTGCTGTTACTGCTGTTGCTTTTGCTGAACATTTTTGGGAGTTTATCAGACGTGGAGGCATCTGCTCTTGTAGTTGCATCTTTTTACTATGGGGCAGACATGATCAGTTCTTTGGTCCCCCAGGGACTAGAATGGCCTGGAAATTGCACAGCTATGTGTACGTGTATCTCAGTGCAAGGCCTTATCTACTCTATTGCCAAGGTGATATTGGACATATTAGTGGTGTTTGAGTCCCCACCATTTCTTTATGGAAGTTTTCTTATTGGTAGAACCTTGTTTTCAGTTCATCTATTGGCCTGGATCAACTTTGTCAGAATCCTTGAGTGATTTTTAATTCTATTGTGAGTGGGAGAGTGGTAACTGAGCATTGACATGGGTGAAATCCTCCTACCTGCTCTGTGAGCATCGGCACCTTGAGCACATGATAATCCAGATTATTCCCACAGGGAGTCGAAAATCCATCACTTAAGTCAGTTAATCTACTAAACTAATTCATTGCTGTAACTTTTCTGGCTTGGAAAATCAGTATATCATAGAAGTGGCTTTAACTCCTTCATACTTCAAACTGGGAGATTATCTTGGTTTTCATCTGTATCATTCAAGAAAAAAATACTATTGGTATGAGATGTCTTATAATTGTGAAAGTATTTGTTGAGCACCAAATGCGTTAGGCACTGTTCTAACTTGGAGGGTAAAGCAGTGAAAAACACAGGAAAAATATGTGCTTTTATAAAGCTTACCTTCTATTGAGGGTGGAGTGGAACAGATGATAAACAAAATAAAGTCTAAAAAATAAAGGTATTAAATAAAAGAACTACATGATAATAAATTTGTATGTTTTAAGCTGATACATCTGTGACAATTTCTCGTAGCACTGATAGAAAGTGAATACACATGGGTATCAGACAATTTTAAAAATGTTATTGCCTAGTAGTATTACATTGTATCAATGTTTCAGTTGACTTATTAATTCTTCTATTTTTGAGTGTCTAAGTCATTTTTAGTTGTTTAGCTACTACAAATAAAGCTGTGATGAACATGAAATAATAAATAAATAAAATGTTTTGTATATTAGTTGATTGTTAGCTTTCAGTGAGAAAAATAAAGCATAGAGGGGCTCCTTGAGAAGGTGACATTTGAGCAAAGTCCAGAAGGAAGTAAGGAGTGAAGGGAATCTTAGGCAGGGAACTCATAAATGAGCTGATTCCAGGAGCATTCCTGGCATATTGAGGGCACAGCAAGGAATGGAATGTACAGGGAAGAGACTGCTAGGAAATGAGGTCCAAGGAGTGGATACGTTCTCAGGTTTAGGCCTGAGATGGGCTGATTGTTAGTTTTGTGGACTTAGTTGATATAGTTGGGTCTATCAACCCAGTTGGAATAATGTGTCAACTGTGAAGTATTGGCCGCCAGAGAAAATTCATAAAGAAATGTTCATATCCATAAAATGAACTATACCAATGTTTCTGTACAAGGATATGCTGACAGATGTTTAGAAGAAAACAGAAAGCGAGTGAACAGCGTGTGTCTTTATGGGGAAGCATGGAACCAAGGTGGGCTGTGCTCTTCATCATGATGGTTTATTAGAGAGTGTTTAACGTTGTCTTCAAAAGACTATCACTTGGCTGTTGAGCGAGGACAGCTGGCAGTGAATTTGCCAGTACAAAAATGTTTGTAAGAAGGTTTTGCTTTTATGAAAAAAATTCTGTTACTTTTTTTTGCTTGCATGTTTTGAGACATATCTAACACTTACTATTTTTCAGCTTGAAATAATGAATAAGCCAGATAATTCTCAAAATTGACAAGAATGGTTTTTGGAGCAAGGGATTACATTTTTAGTAATGACATTGTATGTGTATATAAACAGATAGGTAGAGTCAAACGGCTTTTGTTATTTAATATGGTATTCAATTTTCCTGGTAACAGATGGCATCCTTATAGTTTTGTTCTAAGAAAATTCACTGTTTGATATTTCCTTTCTATAGTCTTTAAGTGTGCTTATATATCTGGATCCCTAGCACAGGATAATCAATGTTACCATAATTTAATACTTTTTCCTACTTCCTCACAAGTTGACTATTTATTTAAATTATTTTTATTTGGAAATATATTACAGTATTTTAACTTTAAAGCATTCAGACAATGCAGAGTTATAGCAGTAACATTTTTTATCATCTTTCTTATAATACCACTCCATTCTCCAGAAACACTCACTAATAAGTTAGGTATGTATCTTTTTAGAGCTCTGTTATACATTAACCTACATATACCTGTACATTTACACACATAAAATGACAAATCATACCATAAGTTATGTTTTTCAACTTGCCATTTTCAGTTATTGACATGTCTTGAGCTTACTACCAGTTTACTGACTTAGGGCCTAGGAGGATATTTGGGCTAGCAGGGCTGGAAGGGCTGTAGAACCATAGAACCTCAATGAATGTCCTTAGTAGGTTGGAGGAATTTTAGTAATGTGTAGCACATTTTACATAATAGCTGCCCAGATGTAGGTGTTGGAGAGGAAACAGTAGGAGATGGCTTAAACCATATGCTATAATGAAAATATTTTATGACTAGTTTGCAGAAATTATGTAAAAGCAATAATAAGTGTGACCAGTAATATCTAGAAAGAAATAATTTACTTTTATAAGGACTTACTGGAGCAGATTATGTGGTAAAGACTACAGATTTTTAATGCATCAAAGAAGAACTGGGTGGAAGGAAAAAGAAGTAAAAAACAAAAGGAGACATGTACAGAAAGTTTTAATGTTAGCATTTCAATTCAGCAAATATGTGTTAAAAACCAAAGGAGGATATAATACTGAATAAGAAATATCTGTGTCTTCAGGGAGTTTCTAATACACGTATGATTATAGAATTGATATCAAGTTGTAAGTTATAATGAGTTATACAAGAATGACATAAACAGAACACTTTGCTCAGTGTTGCAGGAGATACGGAGATGAGTTCTCATCTTAAGGAGCTTAGTTTACGCCAATGTGAGCAGCTAAGGCATGTATACAAATAACCTTCACATAAGCAAGTGCTTATTCACTGCCACAGGAGTCCATGGTGTCAGTGCTTTCACAGAAGGCAAGTTCCTATTTGACCAAGGAGAATAGGAAAAGGCTTCAGAGGAGGTGGGAATTTACAGTGGGCTTTAAAGAATGCATAGAACTTTGACAGGCTACTGAATGTACTTAATAGGAACCAATGCATAAATATTTTAGGAAGTATTTTTATTTGGTCAAAAAATACTTGTATGTATGAATAATCTTTAGATAAAAGACAACAGTGGCATTTCCTCTTCTTGTCTTTTATAGAAAACTATAGAAAGTTTCACTTTAGAGGCATGAGGATGGCTGAGGCAATTCCTAGATCTCTTGTAGCTCTGGGATCTAGTGATCCTCTATGTCTGTACCCAAGGAGGGAAAACTTCTGCTCACTCAGAATAAAATTTATACCAATTCCTAAAAGGAATCGAAAAAATCTGATAAATACCTCTCTCAGTGCTAATTAGAATAATAATTGCAGCCAAATTTTGCTAAATTTTCCTAAGAACCTCATGAGTTACAGATTACAATCTTCATTTTTTTGAGTGTAGAAGTGGTCAGAGGAGCTAAGCAATTGTTTCAAGTCTGTGCAGCTGTGAAGTGGAAGAATTAGGACTCCAAACCAGGTCTTACGGGCTCCAAAGATTGTTTTATTTACCACTTTATAACCATCTTGTTACATTTTTACTGTAAGTATAGTGAAGAGACAAAATGTTTGTATTGGAGTTCCTATTTGCCAACAGTAAAATCCATTCTAACTGATGTAAGAAGAGAGGTAATTTGTTAAGGAGATTGGCCAATTCACTGACTCTCCAGGAGAGCCAGGGGGTTAAATTTGAAGGCTATGCAACCAGGTAGGGTACCCAATCCCACGGGTGCACTGACTCCGTAGGGGCCCCATAACTCCACTTCCATATAAAGTTTGCCCAGACTAACACCCAGTCAGGGGCCAGCCAAGACCCAGACCACTGCTCTTATATATTGGATATCTCTCTATTTCTCTTGCCAAAATCAGTTCCACTTGCTATCTCCTTTCTCATTTTACTTTTATCCCAACTGAAGTTATGGGTGGGTATGTTTAGCTGGCAGAGTATAAGTCACATGTCATGACAAATTACAAAATAATCTGGGAAAGCAAATGCCCAGCTTTTAAATCAGGGAGGAGAGACTCATAAACTGAGAACTTTCCTATATGAAAAGGATTATCATTAGGTCGGAGACAGGTAAAAATTAGGGGCCAGTGATGGCTCATCTTATATAGGATTTCACCTAAATATTTCTTTATCTGTCTGCACTTCACTTCTTTCTTGTTCTCAGAAGGTGACCTCACCAGCATCTCAATTCTAACATTATGCCGGCAATGACCCAGGCAGTAAAAAATATATCACCGAATTAATTTAGTGGAAACACTAAAACATTCATGGTCTTAAAATTTTAACAGAAGCCTGTGTTTTCTCCATTAAAAAAATTAATCGGGTAGGATGTCTTTAATCAAAAGACAAATCAACTGGGTCACACAAAAGACTAAATAATGGCATTGTAACTGTACAAATCTGACTTTCGGCTGCTTTTTATAGGCCTGAAAAAAAATATCAAAAGCAGTAAAAACTTATATTATTTCTGTGAGTAGTTCTTTTCATAAAATGTTGTGAAAACAATCTCTCTAAGAAGGAAGCAACACACTGAGCCACAAGCCTCAGTCACAGGAAGTTCATTTTTTCTTTGGCTTACAGCCCAGTGCCATCAGAACTAATTAAAACCAGAGCCACGCTGGTATGGGGCTCAGTGTTTGGGTTTTACAATAACAAAGTCACAAAGCAGGAGGATGTCTAATGAGAATAGTTTCTGAGTTTGTTTTGTAGCATTGGGCAACTATGTCAATTACTGGAACTGCAGCTCAGGGCCAGCACCCATGCTGGGATGTGAGAGAGTCTTATTGCCTTACAGATTGAGCTTCCACTTTGATACATGTGATACGCATGTCACTTGTATACTGGTGCCGCTCCTTGGCTGCAGATTATATCAGGGGAGGCTGATGCCACCTTTCCCCTCTCAACTGAGGCCAGATCGAATGTTACCAGGCCCATGTTTCATCCACATTATTAGCTATGCTCCAGTTAAAAAATAAAGCATGTCTTTTGGTTGGAAAATTATTGGAAATGAAGGCTCTGACTTAAACAACCATCTATATGAGTTTCTGAAGAATTAATGTGGGATGGGAGGAGGGACAAAGAAAGACATACATTTAAAAAGAAAGAAAGGAAGAACAAAGTAGTAGGGCTAAAATGTCACCTTGCTTTACTTTATGTGTGATAGTAATACAAGCAAGATTTGTTTTTTGATTTTTGGTCCCCGCCCCCCATTTTTAACCCATTGCTTAAAGAATCAAAATTCACTCTGCCCCACCCTAAAAGAAATTTTATTTTTTCTTTTTGTGTATAGCAATCATGATGCCTGGTGTTCCAATTATTTAAGAAATTGACTTGGAAGAAGGAGAGGAGTGATGGAAATAGCTGATAAAATGCAGATTAAATAATTGTACGTAGAGTACTTGCAACCCTGTGTGTGATTTCTTCAAGGTTGCCGATGTATTCTGTCGATGTGTTCAAGATGATTTTTCTTCTCCTTCGTGAAAACCATGATGGAATAACATTTCAGTGCCAAATTTAAGTGCCCCTGTGCGTATTAAAATAGAACTATAGTAAGAACTAGATGCATTTTTAAATTTATTTTTATGATTTAGTACATTTAAAGACAGTTGTATTTATCTCTATTTGTTTCATATATATTTCTGTTTCGTATTACTAGGACATATGTGGAGAAAATCAATACATGCATAATTCTAGTAGATAAACTGAAATGAATATTGAGATATTAGCTAATTAACTTGATTAACATAATCAAGCAATTGGTCATCTTAATTATTAATGGCTCATAAAACATATGCCTAGTTATACATAATCTTCCTTTATGCTTTTAATAGTTAGGAGCAGATAAGTACATGACAGATGAACATATTTTAGGAGAAAGATTCTAAGAAGGTTGATAGAAATATTCTAGTCTGCAATATTTATATAAATTAATTTGAAACATTTAATAACATGTATTTATTTCCAACAACAATGGTATTAGGTATAAGCAATGGGACATTTGAAAAGTACATGTAATTAGTATTACTTTGTAAAGCAGAATATAATTTTGCATTTTTTCTTTTCTCATTTTGTTCATTTTCTGAACTCTTCAATCAGTCTCAAAACTGGAAGTTCCCCCTGATATCATATATAGTGTATATCACAGAATCATATATCCTCCTTGATAGTTATACATCCTGAATCCTAATAATGCCTCTCTCTCCAGTACCTCTTTCCAGACCTCAAAGAGTGCTTTACACAGTACCCTAGAAAGTCTTTGAATAGTAGATTGAGCTAGCTAGTCTGTGCCTATGCTCTCAAGTGTTCTGGTTTCCAGAGGCCTCAAAAAGCAAAACTCTGGATGTCAGGCCTTTGGGAGTCTGTTTGGGAAATGATAATAATATTGACCCTCTGGGAATGTCATGTTGGAATACTTGGTGATGCTATGGCAAAGACAGTGATTCACATGTGGGCCTTGGAACCCTAGAGTCTATTAATCTTGGACCAGAGAAAAGAGATGGGGAAGAGGGAGAGAATAAAAGTGAAAAAGGGATGGGAACTGGAAGGAAGTTTGGTGAGCAGACACCAATTTTCAAGTCAAACTCAGATTTGGGGACTGGACCTGAATATGATAGCCAGTCTCTAAAATTCTGCTCTTCAGTTTTCAGAGCGAGATTTACAAGGGAATGGAGTTTGCAGTTTAAAGCCTGCAAAGGTAGAACATTGGCTGAAAGTCACTAGCAGCAAAGTAGCTGTAGAGCATCAACAGCATAAGTGAAAATTGATTTTTTTCCTTTTCTTTTGCTATAAAAAGCTATTAGAGAAAACGCCGTGTTTGGAAGGTGTGGTGGGATGATTTTACAATTTTTACTTCAGTTCCTCTTTGAGACACATGAACGAATGGATTCTGTTTATATAAGTGATTTTGTGGAGAATCCTCAGTCCCAGGTATAATTCTCTTAATTCGGACGTTGATTTTATGATCTTTGGCCTATATTGTTATAACTAGAGAAAGGGAAGGGCTGAGAAAGTATATTTACTCTGGTATCTGGTATATAACAGGTCATTTATGATATATCTTATTTAATTCTCAATACCATTCCCAAAATAGAGTTATAAGGATACTACGGCTCAGATTAATTAAAATTAAGGCTATGTAATTTGTTAAATACCATCTCCCTGGCTCCAGAGACAATATTTTTTCTATTTCACCACCTATCATTTATATGTCAGTCATATTTCTTTCTTTCTTTCTTTCTATTTTTTTTTTAGAGACAGAGTCTCACTTTGTCACCTTTGGTAGAGTGCCATGGCATCACAGCTCACAGCAGCCTCCAGCTCTTGGGCTTAGGCAATTCTCTTGCCTCAGCCTCCCGAGTAGCTGGGACTACAGGCACCAGCCACAATGCCCAGCTATTTCTGTTATACTTTTTATGGAATTTGAAAGTCATTGCAATCCAGTGGCAATTCAAAAGGACATACCTTCCAGGTACCAACTACTTAAATAGAAAATTTATCTCCCTCGTAAAAGTAAAGATAATATCTTTGATTAGTGAACACATGATGGTGATTATACTAAAATGTGTTTATGAAGTGCTTTACCCTATATGTAGCAGGTTAGTGTAACAAACATTAATTCACTTATCTTGACAACAACCATGTGAGCTGGATATTAGGTAAAATCAATTGAGGCAAAAATCTGAAAACAAACTGAATAATAACTCAGGAGGCATTCTAGTGGATAACAGGTCTTTGAATTTAAAACTTCACATGCCTGGTCTTATCTTTATGGGATGATATTTATGTTAAAAAATATTTAAGACATGTAAAGAATGCTTCTGAATAACTGGGGAGATGACAAGATTGAGTTTGGTCCCTTACTCCTCTGTATTGTACAAGGATTTTGGTGTATCAGGGAGAATCACTTAAAGTGGCACCTTACAATAAGGTACAACTTTGTGAAAAGTACTTCTTTGGCTTCCTTTCATTGAACTTTTCTAAGAGATAGGGTTGTTGGTGAGAAAAGCTTTTTTTTTTTTTTCTGGGTCACTGAAACATTCCCACAAATTTTGACATGTAATGATGTTGGTGTCAAAAAATTGAACAAATGATACCAACCAAATTTATCTCTTATCAATTCTGTGCACCAAATATTTCTTATTTCCTGTTTACCCACTATACCAAGGCAATGGCATGCGGGGTTGGTTTGGTCTTCTTTGAATGCGACTTCATTTTGGAGAAGTGAGATAGGCTCTCACAAAGCAGGATTAATGTACTTTATGGATGATTTCTACCAATTGGATAGTAGTGTTTCCCCTAGTGCAAATTATAAAGTACTTGTATTTTAAGTACTGTCATACTCTTCTTCATATTTATACTTTTTAATTTACAAAACATTTATAAAGTTTTCTCATTGGATGCAAGTCATTATGAGAAAGTTACAAGAAAGGAAAACAGACTCAGCACTCATAGCTCAAGGGTTACGGTGCCAGCCACATACACCAAGGCTGGCGGGTTTGAACCCAGCCTGGGCCAGCTAAACAACAATGACAACTGCAACAAAAGAAGAGCTGGGTGTTGTGGCAGGCACCTGTAATCCTAGCTACTTGGGAGGCTGAGGCAAGAGGATCAATTGCTTAAGCTCAAGAGTTTGATGTTTGACGTTGGTGGGAGCGGTGAAGCCACGGCACTCTCCTGAGGGCAACATAGTGAGACTCTGTCTCAAACGAAAAAAGAAAAGAAAAGAAAAAGTGCTATATTTAGATCTTCAATCTGGTAGGGAGGTTAGAGAAGGTGAAGAGAAGTGCAGCTGTAAAGTTGCCTTAATTATGTTCTTTGGCTGCATAAGGATATGATATTTTAGCAACTTTACTGTTCTCGACAGCAGTCATTC
The DNA here is from genome assembly GCA_963574655.1 of Perodicticus potto. Lineage (NCBI taxonomy): Eukaryota > Metazoa > Chordata > Mammalia > Primates > Lorisidae > Perodicticus > Perodicticus potto. The sequence continues at coordinate 63,094 of CAUYRH010078996.1, forward strand.
ACTTTGGCTGTAAAACACTTGACAAAAGCAAATATTAATAAACAAACATGGCTTCACCCAAAGAAAATAAAAGCTTATTCTCTTTTTTCTACATACTCCTTCAGAATTTTATTTTACATTTTTACATGCTCATAAATTCTGCCCATGAGTAATTAGTGATAGTGGCACATAGATATGAGGAAAATAATAATGGAGCAAATTGTCAAGATGCTATAGCCACAGTGAAAAGCATAATCTTTACTGCAGCTGTGATTTCTTCCCAGGCAGAAATGGAAGATACTGGCATGTCAAAGTAATTCTTCTGTTTAATGTGAGTTTAGATTTATTAGCCTTTTAAAATTAGTCACTGAAAATAGATCCAAAAGAGCCTGATGTTATGCAGGTTTAGTCAGCTGTGGTTCTGTAAACAATTAAAACCACAATTTTGTGTCCGAGTACAGATATTGAAGAAGAAATCGACAAAATGAGGTCCCTTGAACTGATTATGGTCACTATGTATGAAGTTGTCTTAATAACACCAAACTTTATGTCAGTTGCCACCACAAAGTTCTTCTTCATTGAAATTTAAACCATTTTTAAAATACGAAGTATTTGAAAAAAATGGAAAACTCAAAGCATTAAAATAAGGCTGAGTGCAGTGGCTCATGCATGTAATCCTAGCACTGTGGAAGGCCAAAGCAGGTGTATTTCTTGAGCTCAGGAGTTCTAGACCAGCCTGAGCAAGAGTGAGACTCCATCTCTACTAAAAATTGAAAAACTGAGGCAAAAGGATTGATTGAGCCCAAGAGCTTGAGGTTGCTGTGAGCTATGACAACACAGCTCTCTAGTCAGGGAGACAGAATGAGACTGTGCTTCAAGATAAATAAGTAAATACATGAATAAATAAATAGACAAATAAAACAAAAACATTAAAATAAAATAGTCATGGTAGTGATAATTAACTTGCCCATATAATGAGAACATTATGAAGTAATACAAATGGACAGAATAAATGAAAGTGTTAATTGACTGAATTGTTTGGGCTTAAGTGAAATCTTATAGTTTCTCTGGGTATTTAGGCTGAGTAAAAATGTTGCCTGCAGTGGGAATAGGAAATGGTGTTGCTACTTTAGAAAGCAGTCTTTCAGTGTACCCCAAATGGCTAAACCTAGAGCTACCTACCATATGATCCAGCAGCTCTACTCTTAGGTATATATCCAAGAAAATGAAAACAGATGTCCACACAAAAACTTGTACATGAATAGTCATAGCAGTATTATCCATAATAGACAAAAAGTAGATACAATACAAATGTCCACTGACTGATGCATAGATAACCAAAGTATGGTATATCAATATAATAGAATATTATTTATTTAACGCTATCTTGATATGTAATATTGACACATACTGCAACACGGATAAACCTTGTAAACCTCATGCTAAGGGAAAGAAGCCAGTCACAATGGACCACAGATTACATGATTCAATTTATGGAGTATGCCTAGAATAGGAAAATTTTTATATGGAGTCAGAAATTAGAATAGTGTTTGCCTAGGGCTGGTGGAGGGGCATGGGAATTGGGATATTGGAGGGTGATAGCTAAGGGGAACAAGGATGTGGGGGAATAATGAAAATGTTTTAAAATTGATTGGGGTGGTGGGTGCACAATATTGTGAATTCACTAAAAGCATTGAATTGCATGTTCTAAATGCAAGAAATATATGGTATGCGAATTATGTATCAATAAATCTTTTTCTAAAAGAATGCTGCCCGAATTCACAGTACCAGTATATAAAAGCAAACCACTTTATATTATCAATTTTAAAACTCTCACTTTTATTTTGCTAACTGACCTTTAGCCTCTTTTAATAAAGATTTAGTATGACTTATTTTATAAAGTGAGTATATGAGAGGTAGGGGAACTATCTGATTATCACATATAATCTATTAGTAATGCTTGGTCACTTTATATAATAAAAGAACCCCCTTTTGCCATGAAAAATCTAACTGAAGTCAATCACAAGAGAACCACATTCATTTCAGAAGGATTTGTAAAAGCAAAAGTAATTGGCAATAATATATATGGGACTTGTAAATATTATATATACTTCATGAATTAGGTCTGAAACTTCTGGGCTTTTGTCATGTGGTACTTCATTTAAACTCTGTTCTTACAGAGCTCTCTCGCATTTATAAAGAGACATTTAAAAATCTGGGTTTAGCTGTTAGGACAGCATAAAGGACATGGGATATAGTTGACCATATTCTCTGCATCTCATTTCATCAGACAGAAAATCATAGAACTGAAACCTTGCTCTTAATGCTCACATCATATCACAGTACTGCTTGGGAAACTTGAACAGATAAGTATGTATTTTTCTCTCTCCCACTCTTCTTATTAACTATATAAGAAACTGTCAGTAATGGAAACAGACCTTCATTTATTTCTCCTCATATTTAAATAAAGAAAAAATTCCCAATTCCAGTGTCTATAAAAGCAAATAAAACTCTTAAAGTACCAACAGTACAAAACTGGAGATATGTTTATCCTGCGTTCATTCAATAACGTGAATGTATTTATGAAGACATGTATGTGTGTGTGTTCATCAAGTGGTATGCTGGTAAATGTTTAAAAACCAGATCTGGAAAAAAAAAGTCTTAACTTATAGTCTTAACTTGATTTTTGTAGTATATAAATATATATACTATATATATTTTTTGTAGAGGCAGAGTCTCACTTATAGCCCTCAGTAGAGTGCCGTGGCGTCACACAGCTCACAGCAACCTCCAACTCCCGGGCTTAGGCGATTCTCTTGCCTCAGCCTCCTGAGTGCTGGGACTACAGATGCCCGTCACAATACCCAGCTATTTTCCTGTTTTGCAGTTCGGCAGAGGCTAGGTTTAAACCTGCCACCTTCAGTATATGGGGCTGGTGTCTACTCGATGAGCCACAGGTGCCGCCTGCATATAAATATTTTTTACTGTGTTGATTTCATACTACCTGTGAGATGTTGTTAATATGGAGTTGGGCAAATATACACAAAATAGCTCTTTAGAGCTTATATAAGTTGACTCCCGCACATCATTGGGTGCTTCCTAACACATACATAAACAAACACAGACACATGTGTACATTTGCACCGATACACAGACACTGTCATTCGTAGTTTAACACTATTGGGAAATGAGATGTTTAGCAACTTGTTCTTTTTAAAAAATTTCACAATATGATTGGGGTACACAAGTTTTGGTTACATAATTTATTATTTTAAGTTAAAGTTATAAGTGTGCGATGCACCTATGAGGTGTGAATTTATCGATCCTCTCTCTTCTTCCCATCTATTTGAATTCCATTGAGTTTTGCTTCCATATGCGCACAGACGTGTTGATTGACTAGTTCTAATTTAGTATTGAGTACATGCAGTGGTTATTTTTCCATTCTTGGAATACTTCACTTAGGACAATGGTCTTCAGTTCCATCCAGGTTGTTACAAAAGGTGCTAGATCACCATTTATTTTGAAGCTGAGGAGTATTACAGGGTATACATATATGGCATTTCATTAATTTATTTATATACGTATTGATGGGCACTTGAGTTGTTTTCCCATCTTTGCCACTGAAAGATACTTGCACTAGAATGTTTATAACAATGTGGTCTTTTTGACATATGAGAGCTATTTAAAATTTTCACAAAATTGAAGGCTTCTCATTCTAAAATAGATGACCCTTGCTTATGGTATAGAATACATATTAAATGTAATTTTTTCTTGATCATTCAAAATCTATTGCCAGAGAAGTGAAGTAGGGCTAACTCTTATTTCAAATCATTAAGTAGGCATGTAAGAGAGAGAGAGAAATAAAGATGTAGATAAAGATAGAGATAGAGACAGAGATATAGTAGAGATAGAGATGGAGAGAGAAGAGTGTATTACTACTGATTACATTTAGGGTTACTTTTAGGAGGAAGGATTACGGGTGAGATGAAGAAAAACTATTAACATTTTCTTTATGCACTTTTGTGGTTTCTTGACTAATACAACTAGCACACATTTATAATTAAAAACTCTAATAAAGTTTTAAAAGAATTGGTTGAGTATGGAAAAGAAACTGACCTTTTGCTATTACTTTTTAGTTCTAATTGCTTTTTTTTTTTTTTTTACAGTAAGCTGCCATCTATTTTCCAAACTGCAGTTTTACTTGCATACTGAAATTGACAACTCATAATAGCACAAAAATATAATACCTAGGAAGAAAAACATGAGGGAAAGGACCTTCTTTTTGACAAATGGCATGGAACAATTGGATATATGTATACAAAAAATGAACCTCAACCATTACATCACACCATGTATAAATAGTAACTGTCATTGCTGTATTTGCCTTTGGAGACATAGCTGTAAATTCTTTGCCTAAGTCAATGTCCAGAAGATTTTTTCCTATGTTATCTTCTAGAATTTTTATAGTTTCAAGTCTTCAATCCACCTTGAGTTAAGTTTTGTATAGCAAGAGATAGGGATTGTTTTTCATTCTTCTGCATGTGGCTATCTGATTTTTCCATCTGCATTCATTGAATAGGACATCCTTTCCCCAATGTATGTTTTTGTCTGCTTTGTTGAAAATCAGCTGGTTGTAGCTATACAGTTTGTTTTTGGATTCTCTATTCTGTTCCATTGATCTGTATCTCTATCTTTGTATCAGTGCCATGCTGTTTGGTTACTGTATCTTTGTAGTATAATTTGAAGTCAGGTAATGAGTGCCTCCTAATTTGTTCCTTTTCCTTAAGTTTCTTATGTACTTAACATACACTTGCCAAAAGACCCAGAAGTTCCACTCTGAGGTTAGGTATTCAGGCAAGAAAAGTTAAAACATAAGTTCATAAAAGGATACATATGTAAATGTTGTTAGCAGCATAATTATTAGTAACTCCAGACTGAAAACAATATGATTGTCCATCATTTGTTGAACAGTTAAATAAATTGTGATAAATCCATATCATTTAATATTATGGAATATTACTCAGCAGTACAAAAGAATGAGCAACTAATATATGCATTAACCTTGATAAATCTCCAAAGTGTTATGCTAAGTGAAAGAAGTCAGACACAAAGAGCTACACACTGTATGATAGCATTCATGGAACATTCTAGAAAAGGCAAGAGTATAGAAATAGAATTTAGATTAGTAGGTTTCAGGGTCTAGGGTGGGAAAATTGACTACAAAGAGCCTAAAGGAATTTTTTGAGGGGATGGAGTGGAAGTCTATATCTTTGTGATAGTAGCTATAGGACTGTATACATGTATATATGTCAAAATTCATTGAACTGTACACTGAAAAGGAATAGATTTTATTGTATATAATCATATTCAGTAAACCAAACTTAAAAATATACTATGGACAGTGGGAAGGGAAATTATCTCTCAGCTTCAGCTTCCTCATCTGTAATACATATCTGATAATAGTAACAAAATATATCATACAGGGTTATTTTGAGAATTGAGATAATACATGTCAAGGGCTTAGAACAGTATATCACATACTGAGTAAGAACTCAATATGTGTTTGACATTTTAATTATTTTTAATATTTAATTATTGTTATTCACAGCATTTCTTCACTCCCTCCCTCTTTCCTTCCTTTCTTTCTTCCTTTCAGACAGTGTCTTTGTCATCCAGGCTGTAGTACAGTGGCACAATCATAGATTATTACAGCCTTAAACTCCTGGTTCAAGTGATGCGCATGCCTCAGCCTCCCCAATAACTAGGAATGTAGGTGTGTACCACTGTGCCCGACTAATTTTTTTTCTTTTCTTTTGGTAGAGATGAAGTCTAGCTATGTCACTCAGGCTCATGGCTTTCATTTTTTCAATTTATTCTACTTACAAAAGATTTATTGAAGACACTATAGTTCCTGATAAGATTTCATTTGGACAAAAAGAATTTGCTGCCAACAAAATTTATGTTTGTAATTGTATCTAAAACTTGTTATATCAGATAGGTATTTGTATGTGTCTTGGTAGTTGTGAAGTTGTGGGTGGGCACAATGTGGGAGTTTGCACTTACCTAAAGCTTGCAGAGTACTGGACATCTAATTCTCTGGGTATTGCCTTGTCTAAGTTTTTTCTGCATTAGTTTTTGGTTTGGGAGGCATAGCAAAGATCTACATGGATTTTGAAGAATAATTTCTGAGTAGGTTATATTTCACTCCTTAAAACAACACGTAAATGATAGAAGGGGGCAGTTAGGGTTTCTCTGGAGGGAGAGTGATACAGGGGTTCATGGACTGGAACCATCTTTATTGCGTGTGGCTTGATGACCTTTATCACTCTCTCTCCAGAGAAACCCTAACTTCTCCCTTCTATCATTGCCCGATCCAGCAGGAAGCAGTTAGATCGAGTCTTTGCCCCTTTTCCCTAACAGCAGTTGGGGTTTCTACTCGGAGAGGGAGAATTGATGCAGGACATCTGGCACCCTAGCCAGCTCAGCGGAGCCGG
>CAUYRH010078997.1:0-11185 GCA_963574655.1 Perodicticus potto
AAGAAGTTAACTGATGACTTCATACTGAGCCTCAGAGTCAAAGCATTCTATAATAGACATACTCTTATTTGACAATGTGAACATTACTTTCTTGGCATTATTATTATTAATATTGCTTAATATTAAAAAAAGAAGAAGAAAAATGCCTAAGTTTTAAGACTGGTAATAGCTCCAAGCACAGATAGGGCAGTAGGAAAGTGATTACTATTCAGGAAACTGGTGTGAACTTTTTTGCCTGTTTTTGGCAAGGTACCTAACCATTTCTTTGCTTCTGTAAGATGAGATTTTCTTGTAATGTAACCTCATAATTTAGCAAATCGGTCTTCTAAAAAGGAGTGAAGGGAAGATTCTGGCTATGTAAACTAAGAGGCTATTGCTGATTTTTAAGATAACAGTTCCACGAACTGTGAAAAGTAGCCTAATACTAACGCCTTCATGCAACTCATTTGTCATCTACATTTCTGATACTTTCCAATATTCTGTAACATGAATTGACCTGCTTAATATTCGTACTACTCCAGGCAGACACTTAGAACAATCGATGAATTTGGTGTTTAAGTCATCTTTTGCTTGTCGTAAAAGATTCTTTCTACAATTTTATGACTTATATATTTGCTGTCATCTCCTTTGTCTCTTCATTCTTGGGAGTTTTTGTGTTATTTTAACATTTTCTTTCTCTACTCCCATTTTAACAGTTTGGTATTCACGCACAAAAAATAAATTGATTGTGCAAGTCATCAATAAGTTAAGGTTAGATTATTGACAAAGTTTTTTTTTTTTTTTTTTTTTTTGCAGTTTTTGGCCGGGGCTGGGTTTGAACCTGCCACCTCCGGGATATGGGGCCGGCGCCCTACTCACTGAGCCACAGGCACTGCCCCCGTGTTTGCTGTAGCTTTGCAAAATATTTTGAAATCCAAAAATGCAATGTCTTCAGCTTTAAGATTAATTTGGATGTTTAGAATCTTTTGTGGTTTCATAAGAACTTTAGGATTGTTTTTCTGTTTCTGGGAAATATGCTGCTAGAATACTAAGAGGGATGGCATTAAATCTAGATTTCTTTGGGTAGTGTAAGTAGTTTGAGGATGTTAAGTCTTTTAATCCATGAATCCAGGATTTCTTTCCATTTATTTTTATTTTGTCTAATTACCTTCAACACTGTTTTCTAGTTTTCGGTATACAAGGTCTTCACCACCTTATATAAGTTTATTCTTAAGTGTTTGATTCTTTTCAGTACTTGGCAGAGACAGGAGAATGAAGGAAAATAAAAAAGACAGACAGATTTAAAATTTTAAGAACAGCATGGGCCGTGGGATCTTTGCTCCTTATTGTGAAGCTTCAACAAAGACCAAAACTCTGGGCTAGCTATATATTTATTTCATACATACAGTAGGGGTAGTCCAAAATCTTTACTTCATAATTCTTGCTAAGCTTGCATTCCCCAAGTAAACCATCTTTCAAACTAGCTACGTTAATTGGACTAATTTACTTTTTCCTTTTATTGCGCTAAGGTATTTATGATCTTAACATAAACAGAACATGGGACAGTGAACACAGCCCAGGAGGGGGATGTCAGAGAAGACCCCAGTTAGGACACACACACAAATCACCAGAGTGAAGAAGCCTTGTGCTCAGACAGAACAACACTTCTGACCATACTAGGTGACAGAAGAAAGGAGATTGTTTTTCTCCTTATCTAGCACAGAGCAATTTTTGCTCTCTTTACCAAGGTTTAAACAGTCGGCATTCCCTAACTTCCCAAAGGCTCTCACTCTCCCAGAGAGGGCAGCCTCACCCTGGCAAGCCTTGACTGCTCAGTGACCTCTGCAGTGGAGTCGGGGTAAGGGAGGGGTGAAGTTTCAGCGAGCTAGCCTAGTCTTAAAGGGGCTAGGCCTTTGGCAGTGCCTTATCCATCAGGCTTTAGGTTTCTCTGATCCACTTCTTTCCTGTCTCTGCTCCCTTGTGCCCATCATCTGCAATAATTTTCTTAATTCAATTCCTAACCCTACTTATAACTAATAATTGAATATTGGTTTTAAGCTTATTGAATCATAGTTACTAGCAAAACAGAACATCAAGATATGATTCTTCCCTCAGGTGCCCATATGTATATCTATACCCTTGTGCATTATAGGTGGAAATGCCAAATAGTACAGAAGCTACAGAAAGAATTAAAAAATGGAAGTATCATAACATCCAGCAATCCTATTTCTGAGCATTTATCCAAAATAATTGAAATCAGATTATCAAAGAGCTACCATGGATTTGGTCTCTTACTTTCACTGATGCACTATTTACAACAGACAGAAAGCGGAAACAATATAAATGCCCTTTGACTGATAAACTGATGTAGAAAATGTGATATACACATAAAATGGAATATTAATCCTTCAAAAAGAAATAAATGTTGTAATATGGACCAATATAGATGAACTTTGAGACCATCATCCATTGTAATAAGTGAGTCACAGAGGGAGAAATATTATAAGATTCTGCATATATGAAATAGATACTAGTCAAATTTATACAATCAGAGAGTGGAATGTTGGATGCCAAGGGTTGGCTCAGTCAGGAGATGGGGATTTGATAATTAGCATATTGTGTACAAAGTTCTAGTTACGGAGGATGAATAAGCTGTAAATATCTGCTGTGCACCATTATATTTATAGTTATAATAATACATATATTATAAACCTAACAATGCATTAGTATATATTATGATAAGTGTTCTTACAACAGTGAAATAAAATAGAAATGTATATATGTAATACTACCTTATGTCAAATTGATATAATAATAATTCATACTACATGCTAAATATTGTTAACTCCAAGTATTATAATGAGTACAAAATTAAATCTAAGACAAAGATACTTAATCATATGTTTTTAGAGTAATTGCCAAATGGCTTATGGCTTTGCAAAAACCTTGTTGCCATTGCTATTTCTAGAAGAGGTCTACGAGAATTTATCTCCCACTTCTTTCTCATATTTATTAGTATTAAAAACTGCCTGATAAAAAGCATGAATAGGCAATGGTTTTACATAATTTTTAGTTTTTGCCAGCCAAATGGCATAGAGTGATATCTTATTTTACCTTAAAATGCATTGATTTACAAATAATGAGAATAATTTTTCATACATGGCCTGACCATTTTTAGTTCATATTATTCATCAATACAAGGTTGGCTTTTCCTTAATATTTTTTTTAATAGAGATGCATTATAGAGAACCTAATAACATGAGCACAAATATATTTCTCAAACTTTGGTTTACATTATGACTTTCCAACCCATTTTAAAATGTATATGAAATAACCATAATAATACATGTAGTTTATGCACTGCAGTGTTGTTTTTATAAAAGGGTGTCTTATTAATAGCTGATTTTTAGCGTATTTTATGTCATCAATTATTAAAAAATTATTCTTTGAAGACTGAGAAAAATTATTTTTGGCATTATCAAGAGCATATTTAATTTTCTTGATATTTTTGTCTTGCTCTGTTCTTTGTTTTTTATTTCATGTTAATTAACTTTCTCTCTTTTGACATTTCTTTGAAAAATATTATTTAAGGACCTATGTGACTCAGATATTCCTCATAATTACCAGGCAATTCCACTAAACTCTCTATCAAATGCAGTAGAGATTGTTAAATATTTTCTCTATCCAAAAAGTCCCTGAACACTCTTTGCTCACATTAACAAAATAATCAGCCTAAAATATGTGTGGTTTGTGAACAAAGCGTTTCTTATTGAGTGATTTCTCTTAGTTATGAAAATCATTCTTTCAAATGTCACATTATAAAGTCAAAGTGAACATTATGCTGTTATTTATTTAATAATGGACTCTAATTCAAAACATTTAGAAGACATTAGTAATCTGTATGTGTCAATTTTACTTTTTTATTCAATTTTGTTAAATACACTTTGGGATCTAGTTTTCTTAAAACTAGTAGTTTTGGTGTATAATTACGTATTTTGTAAAGCCTTTCATGATTAACAATGCTTTTTAATCACTCAATTTTATTTTACTTACCATTGTAGATATCAGATAGTGGATTCTGCTGAGAAAAGAAAACATCCCTTCCACAAAAAAACTTCATCAGGATCTATAACAAGAAAGATAACGGAAACAATGCCTTTTAAAAAAAATTATTTTATTAGTTTGTTGGTTGTTATTATCTTATTAATGGTGACAGAAAGCATACCCGTCAAAATACAAATGAAGAATGGTCAGTTCCTTACTTTTCCTGTTACTTCAAACTCCAGAGTTGAAATTCTGGACCATCAAAACTCCAATCAATCATCACTCTAAACTTTCTAAGTTGCAGGTTTAAGAAGTTAAGCTTGAGTCCTAGATTCTATCTTCCAATAGAATCATTGAAAGCCATTGTTGTGATAAACTTCATTTTCATTCGTTTCTCTTATTTGATTCAAAATGATTTCTGTTTAATTTTATTTGAACTTTGTTATTCCTACTGAGCTATAAGCTAAGCTGATATATTTCCATAATGTTATTTTTAGCCCTCAGTAGGTAAACAGTGTCTTCATTAAATGTACATTTTTGAAATTATAATGAATGTAATAATTTATGCTATTAAAAATTGTTGCTAAACTATAAATACAAACTTTACACCAGAATTTCAGTCAGGTTATTATTTTCAGTTCTACCAAAAATAAATTTTGACCTGTGTTTGTTATAATAGCCTTCTGGTACAGTTTAAAATCTGGTAATATGAGGTGTCCAATTTTTTCCCTTTACTTAAAATTGCTTTGGCTATTCAAGTTTTTTTCTGGTTCCAAACAAAGTGTAGCATTATTTTTTCTAGATATGTGAAACATGAGGTTGAGGTTTTGATAAAGATTTCATTGAATGTGTAAATCATCTTTGGTAGTATGGACATCCTAACAATGTTTATTCTACCAGTCCATAAGCATGATATTCATTTGTATCATTTGCAATTTCTTTGTAAGTGTTTCATAGATCTCTTTATAGAGCTCTTTCACCTCCTTGGATAAGTGTATTCCTAGGTATATTGTCATTATATTATTTTAATATTATATTATTTTCTTAGTAGCTCCTATGAATGGAATTGATAAATGAGAATGCTACTGATTTGCATACATTGTAACCCAAGACTTTGCTGAATTTATTTATGAATTCTAGGACCACAGAATTAGAGACATAGACCTATGGCACAGAATAGAAAACCCAGACATGAAACCACTCACATGAAGCCAACTGATCTTTAACAAAACAGACAACAACATACACTGGGGAAAAGAAGCCCTGTTTATTAAATGATGCTGGGAAAATTGGATAGCCACAGGGAGAAGAAAGAAAAAGGATCCACATCTCCCACCCCTTGCAAATATTAATTCAAAATGAATAAAATAGTTAAATGTTAGGCATGAAACCACAGGAATTCTAGAAGAAAATATTGGAAAAACACCTTTAGGTATTGACTTTATGAAGAAGACCCTAATAGCAATCACAAAATCAACAAAAAAATAAATGAATTGGACTTAATAAAATAAAAAAAAACTCTGCACATCTAAGAAAATTATCGATAGAGCAAATAGACAACCAACAGAATGGGAGAAAATATTTGTAATCTGTAGTCTGATAAAGGGCTAATAACCATAGGCGACAAAGAATGGAAGCAAAACATGAAGAAAAAATTCAAACAACCTCATTAAAAATTGGACCAAGAGACGTGAATGGAAACCTTTCAAAAGAAGATAGACAAATAGTCATTAAACACATGAAAAAATTCTCGGCATCACTAATCGTCAGGCAATGCAAATTAAAATTTCAATGGGATATCACCTAACCCCAGTGAGAAAGGTTTTTGTCAAAAAGTCCCAAAACAATACATGGTCGTGTAAATGCAGAGAGAAACGTATGCTTATACACTGTTGGTGGGACTGAAAATTACAACAATCTCTCTGAGAAACTGTATGAAGATTCCTTAAAGTACTAAAAGTAGACCCGCCATTTGATAGAGCAATTCCACTACCAGGTATCTAGCCAAAGAAAAAGAAGTCATTTGTCAAAAAGGTGCCTGCATGCAAATGTTTATTGTGGCACAATTCACACTTTCAAAGATACAAAATCAATCCAAGTGCCCATTGATTCAAGAGTGGACTCTCAAAATGTGGTATATGTATACCACGGGATACTACTCAGTCATGAAGGAAGAAGACGGAGTATCTTTTGCCAAAATTTGGGTGGAACTGGGGACAATTATCCTAAGTGAAGTATCTAAAGAACGGAAAACCAAAAACCACATGTATTCACTATTAAACTGTAGCTAACCAAAGAGCACATATGTGCACAGAGGGAAGTGAAGATCAATGGAAATCAAATGGGGGGAAGAGGGTGGAGGGGCTGGGTGAAAACCTAACTACTGGCTACAGTGAACAGTATTCAGGTGACGGGAACACATTTAACCCTAACTCAAGTGTTACAAAAAGATCAATATAACCAAAAACATTTTACTCCCATAATGCTTTGACATGATGAAAGTAAGAAATATAAAAGGTTACAGAGAAGGATAACATTAATATGGGTGTCGTGTGGGTATTGAGAACAGTTATCTTCAAACACTGCTGGCAGCAACTAGGCTACATGTAACCAAAATCTAAAAATCTTGTATGCTGTTTAATTCAGCAATTACATATCTATATACTTATTTTAAAGAAATATTTGGACAAATAAAAAATAATATGGTAAGATGTTTCTGTAACTCAAAGCTGATGCCACACAAAAAAGTATTTGTGACAAATAATATCATTTGCTATTTCTTGGACATTAATATAATAATTATAACCTGTAACAAACAGCATACTTCTCATGCAGACATTCAGTTTTAATTATATTACATATTTTTTATTTATTTATAAATCCCTTGTACCCTTCTCTTTAAAATCACATTACCATGTTTCCAGATATCAACTCTTCTACTTACACATTTATTTTTAGCCAAAAAATTAAGTAAATAAATTACAAAGCCCATGGTCGTATTTTTAACATGACTACAGAAAAATTAAAATACAGAATTTATAATTCATAGCCAAAAGCTTGCAATATTTCTTCCAGAAGTCTAGAGAGTATAAATAATTCTTTTCCCAGTGATAATGCAAATTAATAAAAGATAACAGCTTCTTGGACATGTACATGTAAACATACATATTTAGTTCAATATGACGATTACTCGGAATAAAAAAAAATTTCTTTAGAAAAATGGTCACATAATAAAAAATGATGTTCAAAATAGATCTAAAGGGGTTATAGACAAGGAAGAAATACAAAGAAGTATGCATAAATTGAAAGTATGAATTAGACAAATTTTAAAGAAAAAATATTGAGATATGATGACAATATATATCTATGAAGATGTTCATGTTTTTCTGACATAACAAATGCTTATATATTATTCAATCAAACGTTTTTCAAAGTAAGGCATTTAAATAAAGGAGTTTATTTTTCAGTGATGTACTCAGACTATGCATTGCTGTGTATTACCAATGGTATTCGAATAAACTATCGGATCAGACTTTTGGCAATAAATGCCCTCTTCCCTACCTGATTTGAGAATGTTAGGTTAGGGATAAGGAGGGATGAGGAATGGATGCTTTGTCTAGAGGTGTCTGTTGAGAAACAGATGACGCTAGAAGATGCTTTGTCAATTAAGAGTAACAAACTGACCAGAGGGGGCTCCTGAGGAAGAACAAACAACATTATCAACAGGGTCCCCAAGGACTGACCAGATGTTTGGTCTATAATGGATGAAAGGTGTCCCAGGACTGACCAACCAAAAAAAGTCAGAGAAACAGTAAAATGAAGACATGATCAAAGCCTCAATAGAGGATCTTGGGACATGTGCACTGTCAAGGTGCTAGTGTCCCTAAATGACCTGCTCCCATTAACAGAGCCAAAAATCACAACTGCCATGGAAACCCCCAGAAATTGCTTTACATGGATAGACAGGATTCTCCCCACCCTTTCCAAGAAAAACCATGAATATCCAACCTCATACTTGGCATAAAATTAGGAAATCAGCACCAAAGGAGAAACCTTGTTAAACTCAGGGTCTTCTCACTGGGCAGAGGCTGACCTACTCCTTCTCTAGACTATAGGGTGTTTTAATAAACTTTGTCCTTTTGCCTGACTGCACCTGCTTGCTCTGGTCATTTACTCTGTCACCTCAGTACCAGTAACCACTCTTTGATACTGGGGACCAAAAACAAGAGAACATGGGAACCTGACACCTGATCCCCACACCTAACAGTAAGCCTTGAAAATGTATAAATTGGGTGAAGACACAAGAATAAAAAAAATTGGAACACTGTGTTTTTAATACATGTTCATTGTGCTCTGAAAGTCTGTGTTATACAAATTATTCAGTTGTCCATTACAATGATGGAAATGGAATATTTACAAATCTAAGGAAGTGATTGCTTCCATGGTCTCCAATAAAAATATAAAACAACTTCCATATACTACAAGCCATCTCCCTCTCACCATCACCCAAGGCATCAGCCCTTGAATGATCTCCAGATTGTCCTCATCTGTCAGCTGTAGCTGTCAAACAAGAAAACAAATACATGTCATACTGAGAACATAATGCATTCACAGATGTAAGTGACCAGGATATTGGAACAGAGAGTAATGAGAAAAAAATTTATGGCCATCACCTTTTGCTTAGGGAACCATAAATTTTATACCCTATAGGTGAAGATTTCATTCTCAATCTCCACAATGCAAAGAAAAAAAATAAAGGAAGAATTAAATTTCACCAGGTGAAAATAGTTCACATCAGCAATCCTTCCACTACATTCGGCATTAAGCATTAGTCAAGCTTTTATAAAGAATGGTAAGTGGCAGCATATTTGTTCTTTCCATCTCAAATTCATTCAACTTGAAAGCATTGCTCACGCAAGATGACAGGATGACAGACTTCCAAGATAAGGAGAAAGAAAAAATGCAATAAATCTGTATTTTACTAAGACCTTTTGATATCATCTCACATGGTATTCTCATCAACATTCTTGATAAATTGTAGAATGTATACAGGAGGTTCACACCCAAATGGTAGTAATCAATGAGCCTGTCAACCTCAGGCAATATATTTAAAAGTATCAAAATAGGTGAACCAAAAGATGTCACTTTATATATCTTAAAGAAGTCTGATAGCAAAAAGAAAAAAAAAATGATGTCCGACTGCTTTTTAAAGTAGAAGATGACGTCGTACCAAGTGAAGTTGGTAAGAAATTGATAACAGATTTTTAATTATTGTGATGAATTGGATAAATCCCACTGAACATCATGAAAATATGTTGGACTGTTCAACTAAATAGTACAATTATTCAACTGAAACCATAATTGCAGAAATCATGTAAATGCTTCAACAAAGAGAATCCAGTAATTTCCTTCTTGCTTTCTTTAACAGCATATAAATAGGTTATGTAAAACAGAATTTGATTAGGGAACCCTAATGTGAACTCTACTTACAGCTTCTATAAAACAGTAATGAGCACACACGAAGTTTGTGAAACTACGTAATTCTGCAGTTGTGGAGCTTCCCATTGTCAAAATTTTAGATGACTTTCCAGACCCTATATTTTTAGATTGAGAATTAGACACTATCATGTTTTTTACTTTTGATAACAGAAAAGAATAAACGTGTCTTACACGAAATAACAGCTGAAAGAATATTGCTTCTCTTTCACTGAAGGTTGCCTGGTGTAGAGAAAGTGTGTCTATATCACTAGAAATGATTTTTTTAGTAATTTAGTGAAATGTATTTTCTAAAATGTTCCCCAATAATTTCTGGCACCTGCTATTCACAACTTTATGTAATCCTATCTTTTGAGTTGGCTGAATTTAGGGACTTTCTTCTAATGAATACAATATAGTGGCATTAACGTGATGTTACTGGGGTTTGGTGATAACAGGTGATGTGCCCTGGTTCTACTTGCTATCTCTTCTCTCCTGGATTACTTGCACTGGGGGATGCCAGGGGTTGTGTTGTGAAGCAGCACAATGGAAAGAACCACATGGCAAAGGTCCAGAGCCTACCCACAACTATGTGAATGACCCTAGATATTTATCACTCTATAATCAAACCATCAGATAAAATTGCAGCCTGAATAGACAAGTTGACTTCTGCTTTGGGGATAGTCCTTGACTCAGAGATCAGCAACTACAGAAACTGTGAGAAAATAAACACATCTTTTAAAGGCACAGAGGTTTTCTTTTTTTAGAAGTTTGCAATCATTAATAGATACAAAATTAATTTTATTACCCATAAATAGGTTGTTTAATACATAAGCATGGCTTTAGAATAGAGCAGTGAAGGAGAGTTGAAGGAACTAAGGGGAGCAGCAGCCTGTCAGTAGCAGTTTGGAAACTGAAGACACTAAAGCCGAGGGGTTGGATAAACATTGGAAAAATCTTACTGTAAGTTTTGTCTGAGCCGGTGTAAGATGCACCATAGGTGTGGCCCCACCATTTACCCTCCCTTCACCTATCTTCCCCCCTCACTTACTAAGTTCAGAATAGAAATGTCTTCATACAATAACTAAGAAAATTACATGATGGCTATGTCAAACAATTTGATGAAAATGTTTCAGATTGTATGTGAAACCAGCACATTGTACCCCTTGATGGCACTAATGTACTCAGCTATGATTCAACAATAAAAAGAAAGAAAAGAAAAAAAATCTTACTGTAAACCGTATGATAGGAAATGTACTGTTATATAATAACAAAATGCTTTGCAACCCCGCAATTTGCATATATGTGAAATTGGACAAATACCTGATGAGTAATTGATCAAAAAGAGAAACAATACATATCAAGAGGACATAATGCTCATATCTACATAATTACATATTGAATGAGGTAGAATAGAAAATAAGTAAAAATCAAGCAGATAAAAGAAAAAAATCCCAAAATAATCAAGACCCCTAAATCAAAGAAAATTAATATGAAAATAAACATATTGTAAGATATGAATTTTTAAATTTTGAGATAAAAATCCCAATTACTTAATACAATTTGAATTACTTATTTAAAAAAAGCAAGTTTTATCTCAAACCTCACTAAATATTAGACAGCCCCATGCAGAAAAATGAAGTAGGATTCATATCTCTCACCACTTATCAAAAATTAATTCCAGATG
>CAUYRH010078999.1:0-44835 GCA_963574655.1 Perodicticus potto
CTCGGGAGGCTGAGGCAAGAGAATCACCTAAGCCCAGAAGCTGGAGGTTGCTGTGAGCTGTGTGACGCCATGGCACTCTACTGAGGGCGACAAAGTAAGACTCTGTCTCTACAAGATAAAAAAAAAAAAAAAAAAAAAAAAGTGCCTCTCTCAAGTTTTATTACAGTTAGTCATAAGATAGTACTAGTGAATGCTGATGACAATGAGGGTAACGGTAGTCACTTGTTAAATACTTCACGAAATATCACAGAATTACAGGTAAAAGTCCTATACACACCTCTCATTTAATGATTTCAAAACCATTATTTCCTCTGTTTTTAGAAAAGAAAATCAAGAATCAGAACCATTATGTACAATGCATATGGCCAAAAAATCAAGTGGTAGAACAAGGACGCCGGTGTTTTTCTGGTACGCTATGGTGCCACTCTCAAAACACATACATCTGTATTTCTGCCATGTTTGGGGAATAAGCCCCAACTCACACCATCCATCCTCCATAATTGTATAGATCTTTATTACGTCCATTCTTAATCTCCTAAATCAAGAACATTAAATATGGTGGTTTTGCCCTCCTGTGTTAATATCTCAAATCCCCTGGCTACTTTAATTACCCCTTTCAGATCCTCCATTGGTTTTTTCAGGTTGTTCCTGGAGTGTATTGGTCAAGATTAGATTATGAATGGCCAGAGACACGCTTCTGGTTTTGATTCCAGCACGCTCCCTGGTTATACCCAGCCTTCGGTCTGCCTTCATAACTAAAGCCACATTTTGGTCAAAGTCTTCCGAGGAATGTTTACAGTGATTTATAAAACCCATTTACTCAGCGATCACCTCTAATTCTGGCTTCTCATCTCCAAGTACAATTAATTTTTTTCATAGGCTTTGTTGGTACAGATGTTCTTCTCTTTTTAGCACACTTGGCCCATCATGGCTTAGTGTTTCAGTATTAGAAAGATTCAGAAGCTTCACTACACAAATGATTATACAGAAGAATTAAAGTAGATGAGCCCCAACCAATGCCTACAGGTCTCTGCTGTCAATGGCTATCCATTCGGACAAATAACAATGTACATCTAACCACTGATTCTTGTCTCTAAGATAAGATCATCTTCACCTATCAGGGTATATCCTCTGGTTTTTTGCTCATTAACAATTTTAGTAGGAGAAAATATCTGGAAAACTTCACTCTGTCAATTTCATTTATTGGTCAGATTCTCATGATAATTGCTCAATTGTCCCATGTTCTTTTACCTCTGAGACTCGACTTCAGGGTATTTCATTGCTCTGTGCATCTCAGGGTACACAAGCAAAGCAGAGACTGCGGCTTCGTGGCTATTCCATAGATCTGAGTCACCTGTGCCGTAAACATAACCTGCTCTGGGAGGAACAGGATTTCTTTGCCCAAATCCAGAGCAGCAGTTATTGAGAATGACCACATTCACCCATGCATGTGCAGTCTTATTCTCTGGGTATAGCTCATTTAGCTCAAGATCTACAACTATCTTATGAAACAGTAAAGATTTTACTGGACACACAAGTAATTAAAAGCCCTTCTTCTGCTAGATGAGATGAAGAAACAAGTACTCTTGAAAAAACAAAGAGAAATTAGCCTGATAATGAAAAACCACTAAAAGCAATTTATGAACTATTCCCCTGACAGTATATAAACTCTTCATATACTGTACATAATTCAAGGTTGGTCTTTTTTCTTTAATTCCTTCTAATCACACACCTTTCTAGCAGCAATACTGACACCTGAATCTCTTTTTTTCCACTGTTACAGCAAAAATAGCTATGCATTTAATGAAGCTAATGCTTATATTGTTTATTCAATTGTATGCCTCTGATAATATAAAAAAGATTAATCAACAAGTTGTGAAACTAAATATTTGCAGAATCCAAGCACTTACGTAAAAATCTACATTTATAGCTGCATACCCTTAGATAAATAATCTAGAGATCACCACAAATGAAAAGAAGTTAAATGGTAAAAAATATCATTTCCTTAAAAGCCATATTAGCCAAGAAAAAAGTTTTGCAAAATAAAATTGGGTGGAGGATATAATAAACAGGCAACTATGGCATCCCAAAGGACCAAAAAGCAAAAAGAAATTTCAGAAAGGATAACAAATTAGTTAGGCAAAGTCACAATGAGAGAGGGCAGACAAAAATAAAGGCAAAGGATGTAGCGTCCAGGGAAAGAGGAAGGGGCGAGTGGAAACAGCTGGAATTGTTCAGCTGTGTCAACATTCGGCTGTTTCACAGATTGACTAGCAAAGTGTCATCTGAAACCAATTACATTCCCAAAACCCCACGGACCCAGTTCATAACATTGATTAATCCACATTGTGAAAAAGTCCCCAAGCAAAACTAGAACAGCTGTCAGCCCTTGGAGCTCAAAAAACAGCAATTGCTTAAGGAAGGGGGAAAAAAAAGAGGAAAAAGAGAGCTATTCTTGAAATTTTAGGGATTTTCAGAAGGTATGCCTACTGAAATAGAAGATAGTTTTAAAACTACTCCACCTCGTGTCTGCTTGAGCACAACTGACTATAATTAGAAAACCCAGGGTCATGTTAAAATAAACCCCAAGTCCATTCCCCAAGTCAGCACAACTGCCTCTAAGTCTGTAATACTTTCTGTCTTTTTGCTTCCTTCTGGGAATAACTCCATAATCTCATTGTATTTTAAAGAATGTTTATTTTTTTCTCCTCATTATTTCAAATGCATTAATTACTTCCTTTGGGCCAAAAGAAATGAAGTTCTATTTCACACTTAATAATAATAAAAGTCTTTAAGACTTCGTTATATTTCACAGAAGAAGAAGAATACACAAAGCATGTAGCTTGTAAATGAGTCGAATGCAGGAATAGCCGGTGTACCCCTTCTATGAGTGAAACCACTTGCACAGGAGCTTATGAGGGTGTGTGTAGGAGCCCCCAGGGGATCTTGTACGATCCAAAGACACAAACTCATGACAAAAGCCTTGGTCTTGCCTCTGAAGCTACTGAATGTAGAAATCCAGCCACCAGGTATGACAACGGCCACCCACACACCGCAGCAGCAGTGGTGGAACGCCTCCTGAACGCGTCTCCGTTCCTGTAGACCTTGACTTGAACTCACTGCCGTGAGGCAGCACCAGCTGCAGAAGTCCCTAGTTCCCTGGAAGAATTTTCCCGCAGGAATGAAATCCATGCATATGCGTTTGCTCATTCATTCAGCAAACATTTACTGAATGTCTATATCCAACAAACAGGGCACTGTACCCAACAAAGCCATGTTCAAACATTTCACAGGCTGAACTTTGTAGATGAGGAAATTAAAACTCAGATAATTCAGTGACCTGCCCAATGCCATACAACTAGTATTGGCTACAGTTTACAGTCACACCCAGGGCCGTCGTACACCCACTTTGTGCTCTTTTCCCAAAACTGTATTACTACGTCATGTTGAACATAGGCTCTCCTAAGCGAGCTGAGGATCCCCAAAGCATGAAAAATATAGTTGCTAGCAGGAAATGAACTCTGAGTTTTAAAAAAAAATGGGTGTAAATGGGCATAAATGGCGTATATATTCAGATTCCATTCTCCCTTACTCCTTCTGTAAATACCCCATTAGTAATCTAATGGTCTTGTCTGTGGAAACGCCACTCTGTCACTGCTAGTTTTAGGAAATGAAGTGTATCTGTGATCCCTTCCCCCCTCACACACTGACACACATGTCTCACAGCACTAACCAATACTCCCAGTACAAGACTGTTTCTAATTCAAACCACTTGGCGAAATATAAACCTTGATTTCACTGGTAGGTATGTCCTTGGATTTAAAAAAGAAAAGAAACAAAACACAACCCACTATTTGCTGTACCATACAAAAGAATATAGGCTTATTTTTTGGATTTTGGAGTTGAAGGTCAAGTTAACAAGAGTAGCAAGTTATTTCAGAAATAAAGACCAAGGGTCACCAAATACTGTTTTCCAAATAGTCATAATACTCTCCCAGCTTTCCAGTAGGTAACATCTGCACTGACTTTTGAAGGACGTTTGCGTATGGGGCAGGGAGGTGTAGAAGCCGGGGTGCCTCTTGACAGATCCTCTAATTCTTTCTTTTCACTATTTTTTTTTTTTACCCTGGAGGATATTTATAATTATTGTTCTTTAAATGTTCGTGATGTCACAGATAAAGAACATCAATTGCTCCCAGCAGAACTCTAACCACAGTTACGTGTTCATAAGAGCAAATTACTGTTTATACATGGACAGGATTGTAAATGAGGGGAAGAACATTACAAATTATATGTTACTGAAAGAAAGCCAAAACACTGCCATTTCTTTCTTTTTATGAAAAGGTATCATTACCTGTCTCATGCCCCCTTCTCTCAGTTGCTCAGTGGACACTGGCACCATTGAGCCTATAGGCAGAATATGATAAACCTACAAAGGGGATACTAGTCAGTTTGTATTTTTATGTTATGATTTCAGAACACAGAATTATACCCAGTGTGATGAAGGCAAAATTACTCACATTTCCACATTCTAAGCATGACTTTCTAATAAATCTACCCTACACGTCTACCATTAAAAAAAAAAAAAAAAAAAAAAAAGGGCTCGGAGCTTGTAGCTCAGAGGCTAGGGCGCCAGCCACATACACCAGAGCTGGCGGGTTCAAACCCAGCCTGGGCCTGCCAGACAACAAAGACAACTACGCCAAATAGCCAGGCATTGTGGCAGGCGCCTGTAGTCCCAGCTATTTGGGAGGCTGAGGCAAGAGTTTGAGGTTGCTGTGAGCTGTGATGCCATGGCACTCTAGGTGACACAGTGAGGCTGTCTCAAAAAAAAAAAAAAAGAAAGAAAGAAAGGAAAAGAAAAAAACCCTGAAACTTACAATAACCTCAATGAAAGTTTGAACAAGCTGGAGTCTTTCCTCTGTACATCTTGATTAACATAAAGTTACCATTAGATATGTTGTTTTTATGTTATATTTTTAACATAAAGTTACTATTAGATACATTGTTTTTATTTTACTGTAAACAATTGTTATGTTAAACAAGCCCTATTCCCAGACAAAATTTTTTTTTGTGAACTAATGGTGGTCAAAATTTACTGTATCTGAGGCTGCCGTATGGTCTCCCAAGGAGGACAGAAGAACACTGTATGAGGCCTGCCTCAGGGGTTGTGATATTGTTTTGAGGATTAAATGAGTAAAGCCCAGGTACTGTACTCAGAACAGAATGCATAAAATAAAAGATGATAAAAATGTTGTAATAAAGTTAGGCGTTCAGAGTCAATGTTTCCATTTCAGTGGAGTTCCCGGAAAAGTGAATTCCAGGAATTTAGGTCTGGGAAGACCCAAGGTAGCAGAAGACAACTGTGAAAAGTGATGGTTTCCTTACCACTTCTCAGCACATCAAGTGCATCTTTTCTTAACTCACGGCAGAGAAGAAGCTGAGTAAGAGCAGGTGTGCACGTCCGCTCTGATGTACAGCTGGCCGAGGGCCACGCGTGGTCTCCCCGCTCTTGCTTCTGTGCGGTAAATGGCTCCTCAGAGCACTTTCTTGAGATTCATATGCCAAAGGCTTTTGTCAGATTGTGAGGCCAGGTGGAGGACAGAGGGCAGGTGTATTGTTTGTCACAACAGGCTTCCTTCCTGCTTCTGTTTTATTTAAAACCAAGACGCTTGAAGACCATGTGGGATCATTAACAGCACACATCTCAAAAGCGCGGACTCCGGGGATGGAAAACTCATCCAGGCCCACTTCTTCCTAGTCCCTGTCACTGCTCAGTGGTTCCAATTCTCAAATGGCCGCTGCTTCTACTGCAGGGCTGTGACCTGTCTTTACCTAAGGGAGTTTTAATGATACTGGTCTAGGGGGAAAAGGGAAATGGACTAGCGCAGAGTTGAGAAAACTCCAGAATTGAAATGCTCATCTCAATGCATCCGGTGTCTGACCTAAAGTAAGGTAAACATTCAATGGGAATGCTCATGTTGCCTTCTTAAGCTCCTTTCCACATGTCCGAGGGGATGCTTCACACACTGTCAGATTAGCAACAGGGAACCTGTGATAGGTCCAGTTGCCTGGAGTTACTCAACTTTCCTACCACAAATGCCAAGCATTGCCAAATTCATTGCTAAATTTCAAAAGACATTCACTGGTTTCAGCCACATCAGAATATCAAGCATTCCATTTCTTTGAATGTAAGATAATGTTTCCTGTGCCCTATCACTCATAACTGAGATTAAATATAAAACATAGAGTGGCAGGAGCCTCCAACGGTTTCTGACTTAAGGATAATGCAACCACAGGACGGACTCTGGATACAAATCTATAGGGGTGTGTTTGCTATTATGAGGGGTAAGAAAGCTCCCCAGGACCCCCACTGCCATGGCAGCACACTCTGATCTCACTTCTCTTTAGGAACTCTTCTGAGCCTAAGCCTGTGCCTTTCAACACAGCCTTAGCTGCCCTGTGGGATATATTTATGCTATCCTTTGCAAGGAGTGGTGGTGTCCATTAGAGCAGCCGCTTGAGGAATTAAAACTATCCACAAGTCATCATAAAGGGTAAATCAAAAACATAGGAGTACCTACTCCATCCTAGACCCTGCCCTGTAATAGCCAAAGGTCTGCTGAGGGATACGGACACAGACTAGACATAAGCCATGGCGATCACCCTGTTATCTCGAACAGACACCATTTCTTTTAAACTATAGGCAGACTACATACCAATGGGTTTAAACAGATCCTTGGTAAGAAGTTCTGTCCTCTGGCATTAAATTGATCCTGACTTTGAAATGCTGGCAAGGAAAGAGACCATATCTGTCAATCATTTATCAAAATATCCTTCTTTTCCATAGGAATAAACATTCTCATTATTTTACTGGACTGTTCCAGGGGAAAGTGTCATGACAGTGACAGACTGCTGAAAATGCTTTAAATGTTCTAGCTCCATCTCCTTTGCCTCATGTGAGGCTAAGGCTATGGTTCCTAAGCTATGGGCTATAACTAACTTACAGGAAAACCAGGGGACATCTTACATTTTCCTGGGTAACACAGAAACATCTGCCAGATTTAGCATGGACTACGACTAAGTTCTTTGAATCTAACTCCTGGCCAGACATGGTGACTTGCACTTGTAATCCCAGCATTCTGGGAGGATTGCTTGAAGCCAGGGGCACGAAACCAGCCTGGAAAACATCACAAGACCTATTTCTACAAAATAAAGCAAGAATCAGCAGGGCATGGTGGTACGTGCCTGTAGTCCCAGCTACTAGGGCAGCTGAGGCAGGAGGATCACTTGAGACCAGGAGCTTGAGCCTGCAGTGAGCTGTGACTGTACCACTATATTCCAGCCTGGGAGACAGATCTAAGCTCTGTCTCTAAAAAAAGAAACTAACTACTCATAAGTGATGAAGCTGGTAAGTATTTCTCTTGTTGTGGGAAGTGGGGGGCTGGGGGCTGGGTATGGAAAAGTCCTGAAACAGAAAGGTATCATGACTTGAGAAAGATTAAGAATTTCAGAAATCTAGAATAAGGCGTCTCTCTCCGTCAGACCCCAAGGTCCTCAAGCAATGCCGTGACTTAGCTTTGTGCTCTATCACCCCTTCCCAGAGAAGCCCTGCAGTGGGTGTACATCTGTACACACAGGTGTGTGTGTGCAAGCAAATGCAAACAAATCAGCTTAATAAATCATCAAAGTCCTTTGTGCCCACTGGTTCTCGCTGGTAGGGCACCTTCAGTCAGAAACCTGTCTGCATGGAGAAGTGAGGGTTTGGGTCGGGTAAAACTCCCATCCCAACTCCTATCTTAATTGAGCAGAACGTCCTATGAAACAGGGCAGATATAATTATCTCAGTTTTTGAGATGGGAAAACACAGGTCCATCTGAGTTTAATGAGGTTAATGGATTTTCCCAGAGTCTCGAAGCTCCCAGAGCAGGGCTGTGCCCTGACCTGAGTCTTCCATGTCCAAACCTCCTCTCCTCACACCCCAGCTGCTTAGATCTTGAGCAAGAATTGGTGTCCTTCTCTGCCTCAACGCACATACTCAGTGGAGAAGCAAGGAGACATTCCCTCCAAGGCGAGACCTGTCCTACCTCACACCCAACCCACAGGGGGTTCTGGGATGACTTGCCCCCCGGGGCTGCTAGGCAGCATCTGAAAGAGAAAAGTCACCATGTTAGGACTCCACCGAGGCAGCAAGGAGGCCGCATCCACACTTTCCTTCACCTCCAGAAAGCTCAGTGTCTGCCCTCTAGATTGCTCTTACCCTAGGTCTCTTTCCGCTTTGCAGAAGAAAATCTAAGAGGATGTTCAAGGGCCAGGAGGGCTGCTAATCCCGCACCAGTGTTTTCTCCACTGAAGACATTTGCCTCAAAATCTGATTTAGTGTTTGCAGCAGCGATTCCCTAATGTGGGTGTGCATCAGAAACATGGGGAAGGCTCGATAGAGCAGAGGCTGCAAGGCCTGGCCCCGGACTTGGGCCTATGAATAAGCATTTCTAATCCATTCCCAGGTGATGCTGATGCTGGTGGCTCCGGGCCTGCCGCCCCCGTTGGAGACGCGCGCGCGCGCACACACACACACATACACACACACGCACAGACTTGTGCCTTCCGGGGTCTGGCTCATCACCCGACACACAGGAGAGACAACTGAGCAAACATTACAGAGGGCATCCCTCGGTCATCGCAACAAAACCATTACAGCAGCATCTATCATCAGCTTTGTTTTAGACTCCACGGTAAAAGTTAGATAAAGGCGCTGCCTTCTCGTAACATGTAAGCTAAGGACAGACACAACTCACGCAGGCGTGTGTGGGGAGATAAGCCACCACATTCTGATTGTAACGCATCTCACCGAAGCAA
Organism: Perodicticus potto; assembly: GCA_963574655.1. Classification (NCBI taxonomy): domain Eukaryota; kingdom Metazoa; phylum Chordata; class Mammalia; order Primates; family Lorisidae; genus Perodicticus; species Perodicticus potto. The sequence continues at coordinate 8,860 of CAUYRH010078999.1, forward strand.
ACAAAAGGCCTGTAGTAGGGACCACAAGGTTCCTTGGGATGCCTTGGAAGTCTGCACTTTTTAATTTTCCCTGATAGCATCGCTGTCCTGTGGATCACCATGCGGGCGTCACAACTGTCTTTCGTCACAAGTCCAAGGGCAGACTGGGCCGCTGCAACTGAATGGCAACGAGGCCTTGAGCTGCCGTTGAGCGGCTCTGACAGCAGGCGTGGCTGCAGCAGGAAGTTACCGAAATGGGTTTCAATGGGGTGACTCATGGTCTCCAAGATCTGTGAACTGTTCAGCTAAGCAGAGGAATCATCAGAATAATGATCATTTTTTACTCTACCCCCTCCCTTGCTTGTTCAAAGAAAAAATCCCTTAATTGCTTCTTGAACTACACACAAGTGGGCCATTGACTGTGACTGTAATTCAGCGTGGAGAAGCAAGGGAAACACTAAAACAGATTTTGTTGAGGCAATGTCTTAAGCAGAGAAAACACCGGGGTGGGATCAGCGGGCACCGGCCACTGTTACCACAGATACCTTCTCAGAGCACAGCGTGGGAGCCCAGCAGCATCTGAAGAAATCTTTAATTGTAGATGATAGCAGGTGTGTTCAAGGGCACTATATTAACATAGGGGGTGTGGGGCGAGGCAGAGGGCAGTGAGATGGAGAAGAAGGAGGAAGGAGAATGAACAGAAATCATCTTAAAAGGAGGCCACGTTAGGGGTGCCCCAGACAGATTCAGGTTCCCAATGGAGAAGACACTGTTTAAGGAAACTAAAGAATTCCGGAGTGAGTCCCTTGCCATTTACCATCTTTCTACATCCCTGTAACAAGATTCAGCCAGAGAAACTATTACATCTTGAGAATTCAGAACCATTTCCTTCCATCTAGACTACATGTACCTAGGGAGGGTTATGAAGGTACAGAGGGTGGAGACGTTTTGCCCACACCGCTGCTCCACCAAAGCCACGGCCCACTCTGTCCAGGTGGCACTGGCTACAGAGACTAGAAAAGGGATGCCACCATTCGGAAGGACGCTGCCAACCAGCAGCCTTTTGTAACTAATTCTCTCCATGTTTATGTATGAATGATGCAGCCCAAGCGAGCAAAGTCCCTTTTGTAAAATATGCCCTTTTACTTCTCTAAGCTGTTAGGTCCCTAAAATAAAAATAAATGCTCTAAGCCTCCCACCTTACTCTCTCCAGAGGAATCAATTCTTCTCTTGGACACCTTTGGCACTACCCTGTGCAGGTGGCCCTTCGCTCACGGCAGACACACCCTGCTCCCTGGCCCTTCACATCCCCTGCACTGCAGAGGGTGGAGCAAGTCCCCATCGGTTTTCTGTCCTCCACAGGGTGGCTATGTCCCATCCCCAATAACACAAAGGCACAGACTTGTTTGCAAAGCAAGCCTCAGTGAAGACAGCAAGCACTCTTGTACTTGGAAAAGCCTGGAACCTACGCCCCAGGGAGGAGTTTTTAAAAAGTAGCTGATGGTAATCAGCATCTATTTAGAACTTGATGAAAGCTCCGAGTCCACACCAGCAGCTTTCAACAGAGTCACTCATTCAGTCCCAACAGGAACCCTACGAAGTGGAGACTTTCGGGACACCCACTACGCAGAGAGGATAAGTAGATGGTAGAAGTCCTAACAGTGGCAAAGTCGTGCTGTGATACCACACCTGACTTTGGTGTCCAAGCTCTTACACTGTGACTTACAGTCAGAAACACCACAACCAGGGCACACCCGCTATACAGGGACAAGGCGACGGCGGGTCATCTCCCAACCTACTGCCTACCTACTTCACAGAATCAGGGGCTTAGATGTCTGCTACATTTTGGGCAACGAGCCGATTGTTCTTTCATACACAGTTTCTAAACTTTACAACAACTATACGAGTTCTTTTATCCTCATTTAAGAATCAAAAAAACCCAGGGTCCCTGTGACCGACTAAACGGTCTAAGTCTCCACAAGTGGTTGGTACAAGGGATTCAATTAGTGATGTTCACGCACTCTGCCTTCCTGGCTCCACTTGCCCAAGATTCCCTCACTAACTAATTACAGATTATTACCGTCCTTTTTCTAATTAGCAAAAAAATAAATTAACTTTAACCCAGGACTATTATGAGCTCATACCCTTGAGGGTCTTACATGTTCTGAGCATTGGAAATAATGCCAATATTTCATTTAGACATAGCCTTCAAATTCTCACATAAAGGTACTCACTATTCAAAAAAAACCCCAATAAAGTAGAAATTTACAATGGTGATAGTATTAATCGATCAATTAAGGAGATTTAAATTACTTGTTACTTATCACTGGCAGATCATAAATGCAGTTCTGTATTGTCCATTTAGTTTATAAAACTTTCTCCATGACATAAGCCTGACTTTATCTCCCTGGTGGCAGAGTATTCTCCCTCTTTACCATTTGTGATCCCACCTGCATCACCAGGACCATACAAGGTAATAAAAAAAATGCATGATTCCAATGTTATTGTCGAATTTCTTCCAAACTCTTATGACAAAAATGGAAAAAAGAACAGAGGTAGAGCAGAGCTTCAGTTAGCAACTATTATTGAGATGGTATAATGTGTCTCCTGTGTCTTAGGCACCAGATACCCATCAGAGTATTCCTTGTCCTTGTGTTCAAAGAGCTGGCTAGGAAGTTGCAAAAGGGAGACGCTCAGACAATATGGTTATTATCAGCGTCCATGAGCTTTACCTTCACTGGCGGGGAGGTCTGGAAGGTGCTGGTGAAGAGCTCATGTTTTAAATGAGACCTGATTTGAAACTTGGCTCTATGGCTGTATTTCCTGTGCCATCATGAGCAAGTTATTCAAACTCTTACGGATTCATTTTCTGGTTTTGCAAATGGAGACAACAATGCCTAGAGTGGGGAGGAGGAGGCGAATCATGTAAATAAAGCAGCCAGCATGTGTCTAGCAGATAGTAAGGAGTGTTAGAGTTAAGGAGCCAGCATGCAATAGAACAAAAGAAGGGTGCTGGCTGACCGGAGCCACTTCTCAGGCAGTTCAGGAAACCAGGATTTACTCAGAGCCCCTCTCCCTTACCTACTCAAAGCATTGCAATCTCTTACCATGGCTGTAGCTCTTACATCCCTACCTCCAAACCTCATGCAAATTTCACCTTTACCCTTCAGTCTAATCTAAACCTCCATTCCCTTTTCATCATGAAATTCTCATCTGATCACAAGATCACCTAAGTTTACCCATCTTTGCACCTGTCACTGGCCTTTGAGAGTCCCTGGTTTCTTGTCTAGACTCCCTTCCAAAGTGTAAGCAACTAGAAGGCAGGACCATGTGTCTGTTCTATGCTTGTCCCCAGCTCTGAGTATAATAACGAACAGTAGCTCATGCTCAATAACCATTTGTTTAAAAGATCAATGGATGAATGCAAAGAGTTACCACGTCCAAACCTGCATAAATTTAAAAAAGCATGGCTCAAATCTGGCATCAAATGTCGCTGCCCCATCTTGTGCCTGGTATCGTTAAATCTCTGGGTAAGAAACAAGAACGTGTGCAGTGTCACTTTGAGGACCTTCTACACAGTATCCAGTGCTCATCTTGCACAGAGTGGGTACACGGTATTGGCTTGCTGGCTCGCTCCTAACAAGATCATTGTTGCTAGATACAGGTGAACGTGGATGCAGTACAATCAGATGTTTATACCTATGTCTGGCATAAATAAATGTGGGAAGAATTTGGGTCACCAACCATTAGTAATAACATCTTCTTGCTCTCCAGGGAGCTGTTTCAGATTTTGGCTTCATCCTCACCTCTACATAAAGAGATGCGGATGGGGCTGCAGCTTCTAGAATTACAACCATTTTGTCAACTTGTCATTTGACTCACCGTCTGGCCGATGCCTCTCCCTCTGGGTCCAGAGACATTCTGCACAGGAAGAAAGCAATAAAGTGAAGTCACAGGGCGGATGAATTCTCCAATCTTCAAAGCACCTTGTTCTCTCCCACAGTACGTACATATTTCTGGTAAGCGCCATGGAGAGCCTCACATCTGTTACCTCCTGCACTGCTGGGAATCAAAGCATTTATCCCCATGAGATGTTTTCGAAAGGCCTGAGGGCACTGGGCCATTTTATCCTCACTCCCTTGGAGAGAGCTTCCCTGACTACATGAAAATACCTGAAAAGGCTAACTTTGTCTGTTCCTTATTGCCTTAAAAATAAGAGTACTCTTAACCTTTAGGGATTTATATTTGGAAGAGGGAAATGAACTAGATATGGCTTATAAAAAGGCAGGAGAATGAGTCATTTTTAAAACTGTTTACAAGCTTGGGACCAAAAAAATACATTTATTTGCACATCACCGAATACAAACTGCCCTTTTCATTCTCAGTGTATATTATACCTTTTCTCAATTTTATCCACTATATAAGTGGAGCTTATATAGTAGGTGCTGAAAACCTACTTGGTGATTCCAATAACCTGGATTCACCATCAATCAGTTAAAATTAGCCCTGGGAGTAGTGATTAGAATTCTAGGAAACTGGGGGACAGAAGAGCCATACTTAGAGGTTCAGTAATCATTTCTACAAAATGGGTATAATACAGCCATGCATTTGCTATGAAAACCATAAGTAAAATAATTTTATAAAGTGCTGTACCTATTAGTAACAGATCCTTCTACAGCTGACCCTGGGACATCATGGGTTTGAACAGTGTGAGTGTTCGGGGGGATATGAAACCCGCATATAAGGAGGGCTGACTATTCATATAGAAGGTTCTAGAGGGTCAACTGCAGGACTTGAGGTTAGACACAGATTAGGGTAAAGAAGGGCGAAGGCAGAGCCAACCCCCAGTGTCTACCAACCAAGGGACAGCTGCAGCTCCTCATCTGTACTGACGGGCAAATGCCAGAGGGGCTGCTCTTTCAAAGAGTTGCACCAACATGAATTTTTAAGTGTGTAATCATGTTAAATTCTCTATCAATTATTTCTTTAGGTTTCCATTGCTGAGGACATTCTAAGAGAAGAGGTCAAATGCGAATTATCTATTTGATCAATGTCATGTTGAGTCGAAGAACAGGAGCGTGTCATCCTCAGTAGAAAAGTTTAGAAAGCATCAGATTCTGGTCCAACCCACTCATATGGCCGATGAGGCAGGGGAGGTGGAAAGAGGCTGGATGAATTCCCCAGGAGGACGTCCAGAAGAACAGAACCAGGCTGGGATTGAAGGCACCCCGGTCCCTGCTCTGTGCTCCTTGCTAAAAATCTTCCTTCTTGGCTTTCCACATAAAGGCCTATAGTTGAGACCACAAAAGTCTCCTGGTCAAAAAGATGTGAATTATTGGGAAAGCTGTGCTGGGTTAATGAGCATGCACCTGACGGTTCTGAGCAGGATCCTTCCACTCTACCTGCACAACAGGCAGCCAGGACTGCTGGGGCCTCCCTCTCCCACACTCAGAGCATCTGGATGGGCCACGTCGGCCTCACTAAGAGTGACCATGCGCAGAACCCACAGTGGAAGGTCAAGACGATGAAATGCCTCCTTGCAGTACGTATCAGATTAAGAAGGCGACTTGTTCCTTTAGACTATTTGAGCACAAGGCAGTAGTCCCCTGATAGAAAACACGCACTGACTTTCTGGAATGGGGTAATGTATTTCTTAGTCCCTCCAAAGCTGAGGCTAAAATCTCTCCATGTTCAAACAGCTAACATATTTCACAAAATCCTTTGGTGCAGGAAAAACCCAATTTAAACAGACCCAAATAACCCCAGAATACACTGTTGCCGACACCACATCTGTTGCAGTGTTTGTTCATCTGGAAAGGATTCTGTAGTTCTCTAATGCAAAAGGGGAAAATTAGGAAAGGGAACAAAAGCCCCCTCAGCTCACACTTCCACCCACTTCTCCAAGCACCTTCTTTCCTCCTTCTGGGGACTGTTCTTCCCCAGGAAAACCAAATTACAGTCGGCCTCATTATGCAGGAAAAATAGGAGATGGGAATACATGGGCCTGTCTTGTTTATCAAGTCTAAAAACCTTTAGAAAGATAGAAAATAAAAAATAAGGGATAGGCCAGATGCAGTGGCTCACACCTGTAATCCTAGCACTCTGGGTAACTGACACAGGTGGATGGCCTGAGCTCAGGAGTTCAAGACCAGCCTGAGCAAGAGCAAGCCTCTATTAAAAAAAAAATAGCCAGGCACTGTGGCTGGCGCCTGTAGTCCCAGCTACTCAGCAGGCTGAGGCAAGAGGATTACTTGAGCCCAAGGGTGCTGTGAGCTATGATACCACAACATTCTACCTAGCTTACAAAGTGACACTCTGTCTCAAAAACAAAATCTCCCCATAAAACAAAAATAAGGGATAATTCAAGAAGTATTTCTGGTTGGGTTCAGAACAATGTTAAGAGGACCCAAGCAGGCCCCTTGAGACTGATATACAAAAGGCCTGGGGTTCTGTTTCCACCCCTTGTGGTTTTGCCGACATTTAAAGCCCAGGATGTAGCTGGGGTGGGGGAGCAGGCAAGAGGCTCCTCACCGCGGAGATTATTCTCTTGCTGTCAACCTGAAGTGAGGATGGAAGGGGGCCGAGAGGAGTTCTCACCTCAGACGGGCCTCAAGAGGAGCCACCTACACCACCCTCCTCTCTCGAATTCTCTGCCACGCCTCTCAGTGAAGGTGGACAAACCATTTCCTCCCTCCACTTTAGAGGGCTCTCGTCTATTTAGCTCTCTCCAGGTTCACTGGAAAAGCACAAGATTCTTCTGGGCTCCATTAATCACGCTTGTGAGAAGCCCGCCAGCCTGGACAATTCACCCAATGTGTCAGGAAAAACACAGTGACAACTGTACAGAGTCGGAGTCACAACCGGAGCTGATTTCTCACCCTCTCGGAGAAGAGCAACTCACTAACTTACTGAGGTTTCTTGTTTAAGCCCAAAGATGATCACGAGAGATGGATGATTTATTTGACCTTTTTCAGACGTGCCTGGATAGGTAAACAGTTAACGCTTTCCTCGGGGGCTCGCGGTATCTTCTTAGAAGCTAAGGAATATCTTCTCAGTGTGTGTCTCTCTCCCGTTTTCTAAATTTCAGCTATTGCCAGTTTGAGTTCTCTTGGCAGAATCTTCGAGTGTTCTCAGGAACAGATGCCTGGAGGAGAGGGATGCTATGAGTTCTGAAACAGAGCAGTGCACAGAGCCGGGAAGCAGCTGCTCCGCCCTACTCACTGTGTATACAACTTCACCAAAAGTGTTTAGGAAACAGATCATTCTGGAACCTATACCACCTATTCAAAATTCAGGCCCTTTCAGTTCTACCCATCCTTTTTTTCCCCCTGTGCTGTTTGTTTTCTGCCATGAGTTTTAGCAATCTGTTTATAATGTGAGCTAGTGTGTGTGTGCGTGCATGTGTGTGTGTGTTTGTGTGTCTGTTTCCCTCTCCAGCCGGCTGAATTATCCCCAAGTGACTCTTAATCCTCCACCGTAATTCCCAGTGATTGCACTGACATGATAACGGGCGCCCCTTCTCCTCCCGCCCCTCCCCATTGCCTCCCCCCTGTTGCTAAGCTCAGCCAAGGATGCTCTAGGGAGCTGTTCATTTAAAAGAAGAGGTTCACAGCAGGGTCACTGGGCTTTTCAAGGGAGAGAAACCGCCCAGGGTAGATAGAAGAGCTGGAAGTCACAAACCCTTCCATAACGCCTGTGACCCCGGCACACGTGGATGTCAGTCCTAAGTCATTACTCCCCCCAAGGCCCTTGACTTGCCCTACAGCCTACCTGCATGGGTGCTGTGACTAGCAGAGTTCTAGACTGGGACTCAGAAGGCCAGACCCCTGCTCCCAAATAGCTGTTCTGTGGTGGGCAAGTGACCTGCCCTCTCTTGCCCTGCATTTCCACAATCATAAAAATGGCCTGGACAGATCTGACTGGCTGATGAATCAAGCAGTACTCTGCAAACGTTCCCTTTGCATAGTGATCACCTAAAGACCTTGTCAAAACAGACTCCTGGGCCCACCTGACAAAATTCTCATGGTCCTAGGGCCTGGGAATTTGCATTTCTAACCTGCTCCCTGGTTATGCTGATGCTGCAGGTCTCTGTACCTGGAGACCCCCTGGTTCGAGGTCTCTTTCATCCCTAACATTCCACTGCTGTCCCCAGGACGACACATGAGCAGTCAGAACTATTTGGCCCAGGTTCTGTGAAAAATTCCACAAAAAGCTACAAAAATAAGAGGGCTCTCCCACACACGGTATTTTTTTTTTCATGGCCCCCAACTTCTGATTTTTAATGGCAAAAATAAGCAGCAAAGATACAGACGAGGAGAACACCTGGATTAACCGTGAGCTGCCAGCAGTTGCTGCACGGGTGGGGGGCATCCGAAATTACAGGACAGAAACAACTGCAAATAGCCAAGTAAGAGGAAGAAGAAATTATACCGGTTCCACCTGCCTAGGGTGCTAGGCTGGGTCAGTTTGCCAACTACATAGTCACCTGGAACAATGTGACATAAAATCAGTAGTCTTATACACTGTGGAAAGTAGCATAAAAAATGCACTAAAGCAATAAAAAAAATGGTATAATCATGTATATTGTTAGATATTTACCTTGCTCCTAGCTCTATAATCCTCTTTAAACTGCAAAACTAGAAACCTTTCTGCCATTTGGCAAACCACCATTCATCCAATATTTGCAAATTCCTGCACGCGTCCACTCATTACACAGCCTGGTGTGCACGAGAGAAAGTACTGGGCCGAGGACAGTGGGATTGTGTCTGAGAAGGAGTTCTGGTTTTAAGCTCCTGATTTCTGATGGCTAACCATTTCTGCCCATCTGAAACCTACTTATTTGAACACAACAGCTTATGCTAAAACATAGTTTTAAAACAGAACTTAAAGAACTCAGAATAATATCACTAGACCTGTGTTTTTCATCCCTTCTCCCTTTTTGAAAATTTTTATTGTAGTGAGCCACTGTCATTAAGAATGCATTATATGCATCCGATAAACTAAATCAAATGCATATTAAGAACCCTTGCACTAGGATAACAAATAACATTTTCACTTAAAAATTCTAACTTTTACTTAAAATTCTATCTGGCCCCTTTAGAAGCTGATAAATGGAATGGAAGCCAGATAAGAGGTCCATTTCCAAAAGTTTTAAAAATATTTTTTCCCTCAATTTCACAAAAGCTTTTGAAACATCTTTATTTGTTTTAATCAAACTACAGCCTGCTGCTTATTTTTGTAAATAAAGTTTTATTGGAACATTGCCTACACATCATCTATGGTACTTCCACTGTACAACAGCAGAGTTGAGTAGCTGCTACAAGAAGCACACGATTTGCAAAGGGGTGTCCAACCTACAGCCCACAGGCCATATGTGGGTTATGTGAGGACTTTCTTGCTTATCTGTGGTGGTGGACATCATGAAAATTATGCACGAACTTTTTTTTTTTGCTCATCCCAGCTTTTGTTAGTGTTTGTGCATTTAATATGTGGCCCAAGACAACTCTTCTTCCAATGTGGTACAGAGAAGCCATAAGGTTGGACACCTTAATAAGGCCTTCACAAAAGAAATTGTGAAATCCTGGTTTTAAATATGAATAGAACCGAAATAATGACAACAACTTAAACCTTAAGATGTGATATGTAACATACATACTCCAACCAATTACCAAATGAATTAATTACAAACCTTTTGGATTAAAGCCTTATCAGCCAATGTCAGGATAGAATTCTTTTGGCTAGCTTTCAGTAGTGTCTTCAGATGTAAAGTAATAATGCTTTGAAATTCACTCAGCTGATCAACAAACTTTCAAGAACCTATTGTACTCAAGTGCTAAAATCAATTTAAGTATTGAAAATTTACATGTACCCTATACCCATCAACAAACAAAAGTATAGACACACGAATCATGAATTTCTGCATGTGATTTGAGTCATATAAAAACAACATATGAGAGCGGGGACAAATGAGGTCTTTAGAAGCCATAAGTCTGCAGTTGGCAGATAAAATGCCATCTCAGATGATCACATTCAATTGTCACTAATGTTAATATATGTCGGTAACAGTCGAGTGCCGCACACCAGAGGTTAGCTTTACTGCTCATATGCAGATGTTTGCAATACTGAATCTCTGCCATAACCCTGTGGGAATGGCATTTTTTATGTGCTCTGCAGTGAATTTATGGCCAGGGAGCCATAAATGTTATAGTTCTTTAAGCCTTTTGCTTGTGGAGATTGTCACAGTGCTTGAAAAGTAGAGAACCAAAGATGTCTTCCATTAGCCAGCCATGGCTAGACCTGCTCAGGGATACAGTCTGTACCAGCTTCTGACTTCCCAGTGATCTATGCCATCAATGCCACACAGGTCTGAAACCCCACTACGGATGTGGTTCAGTTTAGACCTGCAGAGTTACCAAGGCCTGGATGTAGCAGGTGCTGGGTTAGGCTCTGAGAGATGGCCTTTGACCCCAAGGCACTAGGCCATATACCCAGTATGACATGCTAAGTGCTAAAACGGAGCTGGAGACCAGATCCATCAAAGACAACAGCAGGAGGCTTTCAGGAGGCCACTTCTGAACCAAGTCTTGCAGGTCTAATAAAAGATGGATAAGCAAGAAAAGGTGTGTGCACATATGTGTCTGGGTGCATTTGTGTTTGCCTCTCTGTGTGCACGTGTTGTTCATGTAAGAAAACAATGCGTGAACAGAGCTGCAAAACAACAACAGCAACAGCAACAACAAAGGATGATTTGTTCTGGAATGTGCATGTAGTTTAGTAATGAGGAAGTATAAAGTGACTGGGACAGGGACGGGGCACACGGTATACGAACGGAGGCATTCAAAGTCTGACTCTACCTAGTTTCTCTAGGTGAGAAACTTGAGTAACTCACCAAATCCCACAACCTCCCCATCGGGGTTAGTAAGGTATATCTCAGAGGGCTAATATGGGGGGTAAAGTGAAGGATGGCTGCGTCCTGAGGGCAAAATGGGCCAGTAAACCAGCAACCCAACAACAAAGCCTCAGAGAGGAAAAATAATCACTCTGTGTAGCTAGAACAGACCTTTTTTTTTTAATTTAAAGAATTCTATTTATAGCCTTCTCCATCAGTATTGGATAATGATGGAAGAAGTCATTTAAAAGAAGAACTGAAAAGCACAGGAAACCTCTCAAATCTCCCATCCACCTGTGTCATCATCATGGAGAAAGGCTGCCAGGGAGACAAGGAGTCTCAAATACAATCGCCATTATTCAAAGTGGCAGCCCCCTGAGCACCATCACCAGCGTCTAAACCCAACACCGGCTGGTTCACTTCAAGTGTCTCCAGTCCCCTCAGGGTGTGAAACAGACTTGCCCACCAAGTAACACAATACCCACTGTGACCGGAGTACAAAAGATACAAAGTTTCTTGCAGGAGAAATGAATCAGCACCTGAAGCATAATAAAAGGAATTAATTTAGAATATTCTGTGAACGGAAGATTTTTCCAGTTTCTCTTAGAGAGAATACAAAGCCCCTGATGATTATCAGTAAATCCCCATCCTCTGAGAAAAAAGTCAAAGATTAGTGGCCCCCCTTGTCAAAGTCTGCCTTAATTCTGTGTGAACAGAAATTCCACATAAGAACACAGATCTTGATAACCTGGGAAATCATCCTGTTCTTCAAACTGTGGCTTTGTCCATTGCTTTTTCTTTCTCTTATATGAATAATACACAAGCGCACACACACACGGAAAAAAGGGAATCATCACACCTGCATGGCTGAGACCTGCATCTTTCACCACCATGGTGCGAGGTGGACCAAATACACACTTGGGGCTTACTTTGAAACAGTCTCCAGAGAGAAGCCCCCTTCTTTTGTGGTGGACAGTAGACCCATCATCCAGCTTCAGCAGAAACCATCAACCCAAGCCCTGGTCCCTGAGATTGATTGGTCGGCTGGCTTCCTCTGCAGCTCACCCACCAATGATAAGCTGTGGCCACCAAATGTGTCCTAGAGGGAGTCACTGTGTCTGTCCCTGCATGCTGTTGGTAAACCCAGCTTTCTACAGAGGGATAGTAAAACGCTACCGATCACCTCACCAAAGACCATTCCGAGGGTGGATATAATTAAACGAGAGTTTTTCAATCTTTTTTATCTCATGGCACACTTGAATCTATTGAACTTCTGTAACACACATAAATTACGTTGGTCAAAAATAGAGTAAAAAGAAAGAATATACTTACTGTGCTTTGAATGTCTTTGGAAAATGATTTAATTACTGGTCTTTAAAATTTTTCACCACACACTTAAGAGCCTTTCACAGCACAGGTTGAAAATCACTGAATTAAACACATGAACCAAACAAGGGCGACCTTTCACTCTATGGCCTGGGAGCTGGAATTCACTCTTATCTCTAGCCCCCACTTCTAACTTTCGAAGCACCAAATAGGGAAGCCCAAGGTCTTCTCCCCCTTGGGAAGACTACAGTCTTGAGCTTCACTAGATAAAGAAGGGTGAAAAAGTTTCATCCTGCAGTGGGGTGAAGTAGAGTAAGCACCTGTCTAGGAGCCCTGTCCTGGGTCTGGGGGACTAATACTGCCATCAGCTGGATGAATCGTTTTCAAGACCTCGTATTTTTTTAGTCTGTTCACTAAGAGGTTTGGATCGACTAAGTGAAAAAACCCAAATTGAGTCCTCTGAATATGAATGAACCAGTTGCCAACACAATGTCATCTGAAGGCTCTGGAAAAATACCCCGGCTTTTCCTGGAGACCTCTGAAAATCCTGCTACCAAGTGATTCTTGGATCTTGACTTAAAAGGGGCTAAAATGTACTTATGGTGCAATCTGAGAATGCATTCCCATTAACTCATTATCAGGCATTTAGTCACCCACATAAAGTTAGCTCTCCAGTAAGTCAGCCAAAGGTTAGGTAATTTGTGTTGGGGCAGAACAGGTCTTAAATCTCTAGCCCATGAAGATGACGGCAGCCACAATCTACCATAACGCTGAAATGATTATGGTGCTCTGGACATGGAGAGACGAGAGGCAAGCTATCGCGTTAATGCGAGTCCCCATTCTCTCCCCGTGAAGCAGGAATGCGTGGTCCCCAGCTACCACGTCCCACAGTCAGGCTCGGTGTGATCTGCCACACCATTCATTTCTGCTTGATACCTTCTGCCACCCCCAGGACATGCTCCCCTGACAATTCACCACCTCAACACACCAGGGTGGGTCATTTGTGCTACTCAGAAGAGCTGAAAGCAGTGTCTGAAAAACCTCGCAACATCGTCTGTCCCCGCTGTCACCTAAAACTGTGCACTGTTCCATTTACACAGGCTTTTCTTCAGCAGATTTACAAGGTAACATCTGCCTCAGAAACAGATGTTTATGCCAGAATTCGCTTCTGCTCATTAATGCTTTTCCGGTTAACATCTAACTATCTCACTCATTAGTTCTTAATAATACTTTTTGTCTCTGAGCCATGCCAAATCCGCGCTCTTTAGAGCTTTGCGTTATTGTTGCTTCTGTTGCTGTTGAATTACGCTGCTGAATAAAGGAAAAGTAAAAATAAGCCCCTCTAAGAAGGCTGCTATGTGTCAGAGCTCTATCTTTGTGAACTGAACAAGCTGAAATCAATTAAAAGTGTGTGTTTCGAGAATGCATCTCAGCTGTCTAATTGCACCACCTCTGCTTTAGGGCCAAAGTTTGACTCTCTGCCAAATTGTCATCAAAATGGGCAGCCATTAACGCTGCTGCTCTGCCACCGCCTGGGCCTGATTCAAGCACTTGTGTAATGAGGAGGCTCAGTGCGCTCTGCGGCCTGGTGCACAGACTCCCATGTCCTGGGAGTCCTCAGCGAAGGCCTCCAACAGAAGACACTCAAAAACCCTCAAGGAGGAAGGTCCTAGGACTGCACAATTCATCCCACCCAGCTTCCTCTGCCTGCCCTACTTAATAGATTGGCCATCAGAAGTATCTGTACGATGCTCTGCTTCTCCACCAGCAACCTCACATAAAAAGAATTAACAGACTCAATTCACTTTTACTGAGTGCCCAGCAGTGCCAGGGCTGCACCTGACCATTATTAGAAACATTAGTACTATTTCTCTATGTTCAGATCCAAATGAAAAGATAAAGTAAGGTTCCATTTTTCCTGATTTATTCTATAACAGCATATGATAAAACTGACTTTTTTTGAAAACACTTTTAAGCACTTAATGGTGGCCCCAAGATGGGCTTTTATGTTTCAAGAAGCCCACACCAGAGTCAAACAATTGAACAAACCAAGATATGAATAAAGCTAAAGTTGGCCAACATGATAGAGGAAAAGTCAATCCTCTAAGGAACTTGGGCAAACACATGTATTGTCAGGGAACAAGAGGGCTTAATAAATCATCAAAAGAGTTTCCACGGATGTAGTAAATGTACAATCACCAATGTTGTTCAGCTTTATAACTGTCACTAGAAAAATAACCAAGGGTCTTGGTATTGAGCAAATATGAAACTCATCTAACTTAAAGGCTTGCATAATGTCCAAAAAATGCAAAATAAAATTGAGACTTAAGTCCATCAAGCAAACTTTTAGTCTCTGGACCGCTTGGCAGTCAACATTGCTTGGTCCCGATGAACTACATTGCAGCTCCAAAATACACTGTTCTTTTTATAGTAGTTTGTTCCCTTTCTGCTTAAGAGGCCGCTTTTCAACGAAATTACTTGGCAAACACTGCTTTATAAAGCATAAATCAGATATGTTATTCTGGAATCAAAACCCTCAAAGAATATGTTCCATAACACTACAGAAAAATGAAAAGTAGAAATACGACATTACTGCTGCCAAAAGAAATGTGAAAGTATGAATGAGCTGGGTGTGTGTTCCATGTGCTTCCATGTAAGTAACACTTTCCATTTACTTAAACCTCTACCGTCTCACGGGCTTACATATTGCGAAATGAAATAAAAGTACATTTTATGAAGAAATTAAAATTGCCCTGGTTGGCACTGGCATTACACAAAGAATGGTGACTACTAACCACAGTCAAAACCTCACTGCTCTGCAGCCAACAGATACCATCTGTGGGTCTGAAGCAGTGTGCTCGGGGAATTCAAAGCACAGATCCAGGGGCCCTCCATGGCTCCCTTCTTCTGACAAATTGCAGAGGAATCTCAGATGACAGGGTAGGTGAATGTTGAAGTAGGTACAGACCAAGTATGATGCTGTCCCTCTCAGCCCAGTTGTTTAAACACTCCCTACTTCCAGCACCACTGTCCCGCCTCGTCCTGTTTGCTGTCAGCACTGCTGCCCAGTTCTCCTGGATTTCTCAAGTTATTTTCTTAGACCCTTTGGTTAGACTGATGGCTGATGCTTATCCGACTCATGTGACTACGGTCACAATATTTATTCAGCTATGCCATAAAGAGATAAACAAATGAAAGACGGCAATACTCTTCCATCTTTAATCGTTTTTCTTAGTTCCCAATGAAAAGGGAAAGCCTCTCTTCCTTCCGTGGTATCCCTTCTAATATGAATGCATTAGCTGCCACAAGAGACCATCTCGGTCTCAAAGCTTCCCCCAAACAGAGATCAAGGACTTGCACCAGGTGTGAGTCTGTCCAGGGCACCAGCAAACAAACGATGCAGGTGAGAGGCCAGGTGGGCATGATGCTCTGTGTCAAGAGACACAGGCCCACAGTGCACAGGCTCCAGAGCTGTTGGACTTTTCATCCCTGTGCTCACAGGTGACTTTGGAGAGTGAGGAGATGCAGAAAGCCATATGGGAAAGTAACCTACACAGCATGACCTCCATGACACAGTAGCGACCACTATGGGTCAACAGGAGGGAACGTGCTCATCTGGACTCTTGGAGATTTTCAGAAGGAAAGCACTTTTCACATCAACCCCTTGGAGGTGGTGGCTCCAGCAAAGCTGTTCTCTTCTTAACGGATCATTTGGTGGCCATCTGTGATGCTAAAAAACTGAGAAGGTAAGGAAGGGCAGGCATGGATTCTTTCTCTTGTTCTACGAGGTCAAGAAGTGTTGGCTATCCACTGCATGGGTTCCAGAGCTCCACAAAATGGGGTTTAAGCAGGCACCTACTGAATGCAGGGGAAAATAATATCTACCCTAACCATGACCTGTGGAGCACAGAGATTACCTCGGGGAGAACTACAGACTTCCCTGCTTCCACTGCCGAGTCCTTCAAGGTACGTGGTAGCCAGAGATCTTTTCTAAGGTTCAACATGGCCCACTGCTTTGTCCCACCTGTAGACGTTGGGAACATGATAGAGTTTTGTGCTGGTGAACTTGGCAGGTCAAATGTGTGGTATTCATTAGAAAGACCCAGCCTTTTCCCATAAGCACAGAGAATTAAGAAACATCACTCGTGGGGTAACTATTTCTTTAGGTGAGTAAACAAAAATACTGAGATTTCCTTAGATTCTAAGGAGATCACAAAATATTGAGAACTCTTGCCCCTGTAAAGACCTATACAATCAGGTGGCACAACTTCCCCCTCCAGTTACATGAGAGGGAGTGATATACTGTTTTTACTCATTCTAAGAAATCACATATGACCACATGGTAAAATCAAGCAGAACCAGGTAGTGGAGATTTCAGCGGCTGCCCTCTGAAACAGCATCACATTTTTCTGCTATACCCCTAGGTGATGCCCATCCACTGGGTATAGGATAGACCAGGAAACTCATCAACAGTGATATCAGTTCTCTCGTCCAAGAGACAGTAAGGTCCACAAAATGCACCAAGAGAATTAGCCTGGTGTTGTGGCAGGAGCCTGTAGTCCTAGATCTTTTTGGGAGGCTGAGGCAGGAAAATCACTTGAACCCAGGAGTCTGAGGGTGCTGTGAGCTAGGCTGATGCCACAGCACAGAGTGAGATCGTCTCAAAAAACAAACCAAAACAAAAAGCACCAAGTACATCTTATGCTCATGGCTCTATGCCAAAAACTGATGAGAAAGGATAAGTCTTTGTAACACAGGAAGGATCAGAGGAGTGAATGGGAAACAGCCTTTGAATAAATAATAGGTATCCAGGGCTGGGCCAGATGCTGGGAATGTGATTTTGCCGCCCTTCGGGGCACAGTGCACCCAGCCCACAATTAACTACAATCAGCCCAAGGTAGAGGAAGAGATACACGTGCAGAGTGGTTTGGGAATAAGAGGAGCTCTTTTGTCTAAGGGCACAAGGATACACAAGAGGTGATGTTCGAACTGGTTACTGGATGGTCCCACCAGGCAGAGAAGAGGGGAAGAGGATTCCAAGAAGAAGGCATTGCATCTCCCCAAGAAACCATATTCTTTTGGCATCAACCTTGTTTCTTCTGTGCCCAGAACAGTGCCTGGGACAGCAGGGGCACTCAGAAAAGGTTACTGGATAAGTCAAAAAATTCAGGGCACAGACAGCTAGCCTGCCCTTTGGGTATGAAGCTGTAATCAGAGCAGTCATTAGTCAAAGGCTTCTTTTTGAAAGATTTTTCTGGTGGTCTGGAGAGTGGGAGTAAGCAGACTTACCCAGGGATAAGTAGGAATGCCCAGGTAGGAGGCTGCCACACAAGGTCTAAAGGGCAAGGGAGATTGGGGTATGCAGAGATTACCCTCAGAGGGTTTGCAGAAGTATTCGAGCACTTACAGTGGGAATTTGTTTACCAACAAGATATTTTAAAAAATAGTTTAAAAAGACAATGCGTTTGAAAAGGCATATTTCTTGGGAAGAAAGAGATTTCAATAATATGTACTAATAATTTTAAAGGAAGCCACAGATAAAACCAGTTTAAAGACAGTATGCAATTAAACAAGGTCAATGGCTTCCCATCTGAAGAATCCTGGATACTTTGTAAGTATCAACTCCATCTAGGGGCTGAGCCCCAGTGACAAATGCATTCTCCAGTTTCATGGAGAACAAGATAAGACAATTCCAAGACTGTACAAGGATATAAAATCTAAGAGTGCATGGACTGAGGTTTAAAACCTTTTTCTTCTTAAGCAACAGAACCCTTTCCTTCAGAAATATCTTATATAAAATCCTGTAGGCAAATCAAGATTTCCGCAGTGGAGTGTTAGCAGCTCGGAGATCCTAGGGTCCATTACTTTCAGTCCACACAAGCCCTGAACAAACACAAGTTTGTGCCCCAGCAGCTTCTTGGGGTATAAACTGCTTGCCAAAGGTCAGGGAGACTTCTAAACTGGCCCATCTTTCACACTGAAAACCTGATCCTCAGAATGATGAGATGCTCCCCAAAAGGATGTGGGTTGTTACTTCCTGCTGCTTATTTTATAATCAACAGGAAGTTCAGAATTATGAATTGCAGCCAAAGGGAAAACCTCAAAAGCCTGTCCACAGTGGAGAAGTGAGAGCAGCAAGAAACTGGTTCTCTTTGTCAACCCAGGCTCCTGGCAAATAGTACCTGGCCGCACTCACACCCTCATGGAAGGAGTCTGCAGCCGAACCAGGTCCGAAGGCTCCCCAAGCTCTGTGCAGCTTTGGGGCATGACTGTGTACACCAGTGTCCTTTACAGAGCTACCACCTTCTTGGAAAAGCTGGAATTGAGTACAGTCCCCATCCAGTGCTCTGGTATAAGGACGCAGAGCAATGCAACACAGGGTAAATCCAGGGACATTTTGTTCTTTTGCAGAGACTGACAAGCTCATTTAGTAGCAACAATTCACAGTCCTCAAGAAAATGCTGAATATTACTTACAGACACAGTAAAATGCAGGCAAAGACGGCCAAACGGCTCTGGAAGCTATTTTAGACACGCCTACTTAATACCATAATTTCTTTATTTTTCATAACAAAATAGTCCCACAAAAATTATCTGTTACAACAAAGTCGCAGACTATGAGGGAGGTTTCAATCCCCATTTCAGAGATGGGGAAACTGACATGTGCAGACTCCCAGGGCCTTTCCTGCACACGGCTGCCCGGGGAGCTCACACAAAGAGCTTCCACAGTCAGCAAAATGCAGCCGGAGTGCCTAGGGAAGGCAGTTTAGAGTCATTAAAAATCGGTCCTGTTCCATCCCAAAAGGACATCTGGATAAATACGCTCTGGGGAGACATGACTTGCCAGCTTACCTGAGGAATTTAATCCGGGGTTGCTTTAAATTCACAGTACTTATGCCCCCGTCTGCATTCTCCTTGCTGATGGGATGGCAATTGTGTGAGCACTTCACAGGAGCATTTACCTGACATGTCTTTCTTGCAAACCCTTTCCAGGAAATAAAACTTAAAGCCACTAACTGTATAAACCACCCCGTCTAAGCAGTCTTTCCCATCCCTTTTGATTTTCTTTTCCTGCTCCCTTTTGAAATGGATTTTACATTCTAAAAGTTGCCAGGCTGCCATCCTTGGGGACCAGTCCAATCCGTTTATGTGCAGAGTCCACAAGAGATGCTGGACCACACGGAGGTAGAGGGGGACAGGGGTGGCAGGATGGCAAGAAAAATGTTAGCCCAGGTACCCTTCCTGGAATCTGGGCCTGCCCTGCTGAAAAGTGCTGTCAACTCTGCTCCAAAACTAGCTTATTAGCAAGGCTTCTTTGAAATAGCAGGGAACTATTTCCTAAAACAGCTCTTCATGACATGGATTTGAATATGCAGCAATCTCTTGCATATTTGCATCAAATGCCGCCCAGTGAGAAAGAAGATCAGGAAAAACTCCTTATCTTTTTAACTCACAGGTTTCTCTCAAGCCCTTTAATGCAACACAAAAGGACTGTGATTTGGTCCTTCCCTACCCCTCCAATCTCACCTTTTCTTCTTCTTTCCCCCTCCCACAGCATCCTGAATCCTGGCTACACCATTCATGGCACTTCTTTTGTCCCAGAATGCCCTTCTTCAGAAGCCCCTCTGCCTGGAAAGCAGTGAAGCCTTTCCCAGCACCCACCAGTTTAGCTGATTATTCCCACTCTGGGTAGCTATGGTACCTTGCAGAGTCCTTTAGTCTAGCTCTCATTCACTGTACACAATTTCCTTATGCAGAAGCCAGCTCTCCCCTCCCAGACTACGAGCACCTTGAGAGCAGTGGCCGTATTTAACTTATTTTTGTGTGTCTGAATGGAGGTAAAGTGCCAGACACACAGCAGGCAGTCAAAATGTAAGTTACAGCTGGGCGCGGGGGCTCATGCCTGTAATACTAGCACTTTGGGAGGGCGAGATGGGAGGGCTGCTTGAGCTCAGGAGTTCAAGGCCAACCTGAGCAAGAACAACACCCCATCTCTACTAAAAATAGAAAAACTAGCCAGGCATCATGGCGGGTACCTGTAGTTCCAGCTATTCGGGAGGCTGAGCCAAGAGGATTATTTGAGCCAAAAAGTTTTAGGTTGCTGTGAGCTATGATGGCACTGCACTCAACCCGAGGGCAACTGAGTGTGACTCTGTCTCAAAAAAAAAAAAAAATAGTATGTCACAAAAAAATGGAGTGTGCACTCATATTTTGATCCAGGGAAGTATACCACTGAGATCAAGTGGTATGGCAGTCTGTGCAAAAAATTCACAAGAAACTGGAAGCAATGTAAAAGCCCCAAGAAAGGCAAGTATAAATAAGATACCCATATTGCAGAAGATGACATAATAGAACAAGCCAAACCCAGACTTGCAGCCAAGGACAAAGATCAAACACAGGATCAGGTGAAAAATTCTGGAACAACGATGAATAAGGAATTCTCAGCGATCACTACCTCTGAAGAGGGGGTTACACTGGAGATAGGATGTGTGATTTTAATTATTCACTTTATGTTTTCATATTTTGTTAGATATTTGAATTTTTGAAAAGTATGTATTACGTTTTTAATTTCAAAAGTGGATTAAAAAGCCTCCCCTTTAAATTGGACTTAATTCTAAAAGTTGCCAGGTTAATAATCCTTGCAATTAATCCTATCTAGTAAAAGCAACCATCTGCCCTAACCTATGTTGTTCCTCAAAAGGTAAAGACACAGTGATGAAACCATTCTGTAAGTGCTCGGGGCGCATTTCCCCTGGTGCTCTCAGATCAGGTTCTCTGTCTGGTGCAATTCTTTGGAAAACTCTTCTCTGCTAGCCTGATATCCAGATCTGAGTTATTTTAACTTGATAAATATTTATGGGGCATCCCCCACGTAGAAGGCACACGTGCACAACAATGGGTCATAAAAAAGAAGTGAGTCACCCAGGAACCTACGATCCTGGCGTCCCAAAGGCTCCTACTCTATCAGGGGAGACCAACCCCAAGAACTTTAAAACCAGGAGGAATGTGAGAAGTGCTATAAAGAGGAAAAAGCAAACAGGCACCGGGAAATGGTTCCTCATGGGCAGACCTTGGAGGAGCTTATAGAGGAATATTTAAGCACGGTCCACAAAGACAGGTAAGATTGGGCAGCAGAGATACGGGACAGAGAGGCCTCCTTGCCTTGTCTGCTTTCTGGCACACTGGGGTGTTTAAATGTCTGAGTTCTAACAGGCTTTCTGCATGCAAAGTAAATAAAAAGAATTGCTTCATACCTAGAATAAAATGCAAACCTTTCCTAAAGATTTACCAAGCCCCACGTTTCCTAGCCTTGCCTCTTTCTCTGACCTCAGTTCCAGCCATCCTCTTCCTCCCTCCTCCCCACTGTCGCTAACCCCTCCTCCAAGGGGGCTCCAAGACTTTCAAATTACCATTTTCCCTCTGCCTGGAGGATGAACCCCATCGAAGTAGGAACTTGGCCTTACTTATAATTTTATCCTCACAGTGCCTGGTACATAGTAGAAGCTCAATTAGTATGATTGGAATAAATAAGTGGATAAAATAAAGTTCTCAACTAGAGTCAAAAATAGCTGAGAAATGTAGAAGCTCCTCTTGAATAAATCATCTGGCTGGTTTTAGATTTTAAAATACATCTAACTGGGTTATAAATCACTTCACCTGCCCTACACGACAAGCACTAACTAGCATTAAGTCTGATACACCATTACTTTTTTTCCCCTCCCATTGCAGTTTTTGAGTACATGATCATTTCAAGTCTGCACAAAGAACTTTGGCATTTCAGTTCCAACCTCACAGCTGAGAAAACTGTCAAGGCAAAGAACCTTCACTCTGGGTAGTTACAGAGTCAAGTAGGCTGGATCCTCAGTCTTCTGACTGATATATCGGGCTTGGAAGAGAATTGACACCAAACTGTGAAAGGGTTGCCAAGGGCATGTGGTGTGATTTGAGGAAAACCTTGCCCCATAAACAGGAAATACTACACAAGTTTTGACAATTACCCTCCTCTGCTTTGCTTTAAAGGGAACTTAACTCTTCCTGATTACTGTTATTGGGATGTCTAAACTTTTAAAAATAATAAGTACTACTGAAGAGTAGTTGCTTTTCAACTAAAATTAAGATCATAAGTCTTTTGTTTAAAATGCAATTGCATGTTCTACTGAACACTTTCAAAGGTTTAGGGCTGTAATTCCCTTGCAGGCAACATATACTTCATTGAAATTTTTCATTTGCAAATTAGGTCCATTTATGGCAGAAAATAAAAAGTCATCATCAGACAGACCAAGAAATGGGGCCATTCTTTACCTAGAAGGAACAATTAGCTGAAAATTATCTGTGGGGAAATTTCATCTTTCACGTATTGTCAGTTTTACAAAGGTATGAAAGAATCACTCGAAAAACCTAAAGAACATAACTAATTACGGTTTACCCCAGTGACTGTTCTTATCAGCCTGTTTACTCAAATTGAGATGGGAATTGCCGACACTCCTCGGATGAGACCGCCCTCCGCAACATGGAATTCAGTGACGTGGTTTCAGTTCACGACGTCTCTCAGGGCAAGGGTTGGGGAAATTCATTTGGCATAAATGTATCTACAGATTCAGAGGCCTGTGTCGATGTGGGTTCTAATTATCTCCTAAAGGACAGTCTATATTTTCTCCCACTAAATCTCCAGCAGGAGAGGGGGAAGGCTTTCTTGGAACATTACCTCCCTGTTTATTTGATTTTCTATATAAATTAGGAAAGATACAAGGAGAAGGGGACGGTAGGCTCACACATCAGCAGCTTCCTCAACATTTATGGGATATGAGGCTGCAGATCAGACACATTTGTGGTTGTTTATATAAAATGTTACTTATTACTCCAATACTAACACACATGTACCCCCTACCAAAAAGAAATTTATTTTCATAAAGATGGCCTATCGTGTTTAGCTCTGACCATTTTTATTTCCAGCAAGTTGGATTCATTCCATTTTTAGTGACAACTCCTTTAGGAAACACTCTTGTTAAACCTGTGTTTTGAGAAATGAAACTAATGGGCCAGAACTGGCTTATCACGAAATACTCATCAAGTCAGGAAATAAAGTTCAAATCCTTCTACCCTTAGGTGAATGAAACTCGTTTGTAGGACACTTTTGGAGTAACTATCTAAAGGTCATCTTTCCAGTTACTGAAGACAGTTCTTGAAATAGTAAACCCTCTACTATTATCTTTTGTCCAACCTAATATAAAAAGAAGGAAACAAGTTTGTTACTAAATCCAAGAAGGTAGCCAATAATCTTAAATTACTGGAAGAGAATTCAAAAGAGCCAGAAATTATCTCTTTTCTTCTCCCCATTGACACCTAGGACTGAGATGCCAATTTTTAAATGGTTCTCGCAATTAATCATAGTATTTTGAAAAGCCAGAGCTCAGGTCCTATGTGAAAGAAGCAGATTGATCTGTCTTCCCCATCCCAGGGTTTTCTGTAGCTAGATAGCTGGGACCACTTGTTTTGGAAGACAGGGGACACTCCTGTGGCTCTGGTTTTTACTGTTCATTATCAGCCACCACACATGCCCTCGTGTTGCAAATAACTCGATCACAGCTCACCTTAGGCTCTTTACAGTTTAGGTTGTCTTTCCAAGATTTGGGAATGGCTAATCTCATCCCTGGTATGTTGATTCTTATCAGCTTTAACTTCAGAAAATTATACTTAATTACCTGCCTAGAATACCAGCACGAGTAGTTTACCTTGTATTTAATTCTATTGTAACACTTAGTCTACTGTGTGCAGAGTTAGTTTATAAGACTTTTACACCAGAATCTTCTTGAAGACAGGATATATGTGCCTTAATCTTGGCTAACACATACTAACTGCTCATCAAATGTTTTTGAAACAAAGAAATTAAATAGTGAATACCTCCTGACATTCTTTTCCATGGAAGCACAGAGTCACAGTAACCTGCTACAATAAGCTCATTTCAGTCATGCGCTCCTTTATTCAGCCAATATTTGAAGAGCACTGAAAACATCGTGAAGAACAAAACAGACATCTTAGGATGTGGATAGTTAAAAGAGAAAGACGCTGGCCAGGCACAGTGGCTCACCCCTGTAATCCCAGCCCTCTGGGAGGCTGAGGCAGGAGGATCGCTTAAGCTCAGGAGTTCAAGGCCAGCCTGAGCGAGAGAGAGACACCCATCTCTACAAAAAATTGAAAAATTAGACAGACATGAGGTGGACACCTGTAGTCTCAGATATTTGGGAGGCTGAGAAGGAGAATCACTTGCGCTCAGGAGTCGGAGGTTGCTGTGAGCTAGGCTGATGCATGGCACTTTAGCCTGTGCAACAGAATAAGACTCTAAAAATAAATAAATAAATAAATAAATAAATAAATAAATAAATAAATAAATTTAAAATAAAAGAGAAAGACACTGAACAAGTCATCAGACAAGTCAACATCCAATTGCAAAATGTAACGAAGTGAATGGAAGGAAAATGAGGGTGATGAGACATCACGAGAGATTTGGAAAAGGGCTTGTTTGTTCTGGGACTGAAAGCATCAGTAGAGAGCGGCCAGATAGAGGATGAGAAAACATTTCCTAGGCACTGGGAACAGCATGAACCAGGGCTCCCAAACAGGAAAGAGCATGTTAGACTCAAGAAACTGATAGATCAGTGTGGCTAGAATTCAGCAACAGGATCTGGAACTCTAATCTTCCTGAAATCTAATCTCTCCTTCTTTTCCCCAAGTTTCCCAAAAATATCCTTCCTTTAAAATAAGAAAATAAAATCATGCAAGGCTTTGTAAATCTGGTGAAGGGCTTTCAATTTTGCCCTCAGGGTGAAAGAAAGCCCTTCCAGCAGGACAGTGGCAGAACCAGATCTGCATTTCCAAAGGAACATTCTCCCTGCAGTAGGCTGGTGGAGAAAAGGTGAGGAGAAGAGCAGAAGTGGAAGACTGTCCAGAAGGCCACTGGGAGTTGGGGGCCGGGACCTGGACCAGGGTGGAGGCAGTGGATAGGTTTGGTGTGAGCGTTGGAATTAGCTCCCAGGCTCTTGGTGATGGATGGCTTCAACATGCCTGTGCCTGTGGGTTTGCACGTGCTCCAGGCTAACCTGGACCACCAGGAGCAGTGGTAGCAGGCCCCTCTCCCGTACCATCTCCCTAGCACACATGTGGGGTGGTGACTTTGGTCAAGAAAGCACCCCACACGCCCTGGGCTGTCCCCAGATCCTACACGAGTTCCAATCAAATTATCTCAGGCAAGGTGGCACCTAAAGTTTGCATGCAATTTAAAATAGTTTAACATAGTAAATTGCATACAAACCTTCTGCTCACCCTGTCTATTTCTCCCAGCCGTCAGCCCAAGGCGCTGCACTCTGGCCTGTGAAGAAGGTGGATGCTTGAGAAAGGCCCTGCACCCCTCCTTGTCAACCCTTGTCAAGCAGGGTGCAGACAGCCACTCTTGGGGGTAGGTACCACCCGAGAAGCTCCTCCTCACCCCCACCGCTTGACAAGCACAGGGATGCCAATGACTGGACTACGAAATGTCACAGACAGTGAAGTGCAATCTCTCCTTCTCTTCCGCAGTGGCCTGTAAACATCCTTCCTTTAACACAACAAAATAGAAGCCCTGCTTCCCATTGTGAGTGCTGGCCTCGGCCACCCCGCCTGTCAGAGCCGCAGCTGAGGACCTCTGGCCTCCCGAGCTTTCCGTTTCTGCTCTGTATTCCCTCTGCTCCCGTCCTCTGACATCCAAAGCTCTTCTTAAAACATCCTTTGATATCCAATTTCCCTTTTACACGGCCCCTACTGTCAAAAGCACATTTTTGTTTTCTTGCTGGAGAATGATCTAAATTCTTCTTCTGTGTACCCACGACTTCCTGGTTCTGCTCACATCTCCCCGGGCTGGAGCGCTGACTCCTCAGACTCACTCGGCCTGCTCTTTTCTGGGGCTGCCTCCTACACTGAAAGACGAACCTTCTCTTTTTTTGGTTTAACACACAACGTTCCTCTCCAGCTTTGACTATTCTTTTGCCTACATGATGGTATTTTACACAATCAGATTCCGCCCAGTTAATGGACTAAATGCTTTCCCAAAAGGGACCCCCAGAAGCTTTTTGAAAGCCCAGCCAGAGACCCCATTCCTCTATTTAAGAATCATACTGTACTTGGACTATGAATGTCTCAAGTTTGAATGCTCAGTGGAGTGAAAGTTGGGTAAAAACGATTGTGTGTCTACTCCATTTGTGGCAGAGACATACCCCTACAACAGAGGTCTTTATTCAAACGCTCATGTCTCCCTTGCTCCCCAAATCCTTCCAGTGATCTCAGGTGGGTAACTCAAGAGGAAGCGGTCTGCCGACCAACCTCGGGGAGGCACAGAGGAGGCTTCCCTCCCCTGCTGGCTGAGGCTGAGGATTTGGCAGGGGACAGTAGCACCGAGCGTCAGCACTGGCAGTGAGAGGCCAGGGCAGGTAGGCAGGAGCCTTCCCCACAATGACACAGGTAATCAGGCCCCCAGACAGTGAAGAACTAGCTGAATAAAACTTGGGGTTATCTATAACTCCTTTTGCTCCTTTGCACTCCCTTGGTTCCAGTATTTTCAGGGCTGAGAGTGTAGTGACTTTCTCTTTCCAGACATAAACCATGAGGTCGAATGCCTTCTCCAAGGCCTCACAGAGAGGGGGTTGGGACCCAGAGCAGACCTTGCGCTCATGGAGCTGATTTTGCAGCCCAACACTACCCCAGACACCCACACCACAGCCCTGCACACCCACAATTTCTTCAGCATCTGGCCCTGTGGAGGCGGTGGACACCCTATCCACCACCCAAAGGCAGTGTGTGCAGAGGCTCACGGCTCCATTCTAACTCACGGGGCATTCACACTGTCCTGGGAACTTCCCTCTCCACTGAC
The DNA here is from genome assembly GCA_963574655.1 of Perodicticus potto. Classification (NCBI taxonomy): domain Eukaryota; kingdom Metazoa; phylum Chordata; class Mammalia; order Primates; family Lorisidae; genus Perodicticus; species Perodicticus potto. The sequence goes on from CAUYRH010078999.1 coordinate 35,951, forward strand.
AGATCCCAGATATGGCAAGCAGCACACAGAGACCTCCACAAACGGGCTACGCCAGGATCATTTGCATGCGGGGAGGATGCCATCCCTTACCCCGTCCATTTGTCCACTTACACAGGCACAATGTGCCCTGAGACTTGGACCAAAAAACCTTCTGCAAGCTCCACAAGTGTCTCGAAACCAAAAGGGACCGACAACAAACTCAATGAATCGGAGGGAAACAGAAGGGGTTTCTGCCCCTCCTCCAATGTCCACGCTATGCCCATTACAAAATAATTCACCAATTTTTTAACTTTCCTTTGGAACTATGAAGACCCAGAGTTCATGAAAGTTAATTCTTTGATAGAAGCAAGCCAAATCTTAGATATAAATGAGGGTGCATGTGGGAAGGTGGGAAAAGCCACAGGATACACGTCCTCATCGTGCACACAATTCACCTGTCATCTTCCTGCACTTCTTCACTGCAAAACCAGCATCCCTCTCACGGTCGGCTATGCACAAAATATCCTTCTGTTCTCCTCGTCACATCAAAGCACCTTCACGCTATGCAGACAGGTCACCGAGGGAATGAAGAAAATTAACAAACCCACCTAGGTTATTTCTATTAAAATTAGCCCCTCGGCCCGTAGGCTCTGTCAGGTTCCATAGAACACAAACTCTGACAAGTCTGTTGAAAACTCTTAACCTCTCCCGGTTGTGTCAACAGCTTGCAAACACAACAGGGGAATGGTGCCTTGGAGTCCTGAATTTTTTATTGGAATAGAGGAGGGATAGGTTCCATCACTAGCAGCTTTTACATTTATCTTCATGTCCCTGCTCACCCCCTGCTGCCACTTACGGAACACGCAACTGCTTTGTAAAGGTGGATAAAGGCCAACATCTACCTACTTCTCACCCCAGGGTTTACCGCTCTCTCCCCTCCGCTCTACTCAGCTGCAGACAGCTGCCTTCCCCCATTCTTTCAACAGCTCAAGTTCCTCCCACCACAGGGCTTTTGCACACACCATTCCCTCTTCTTACCTGGTTCGCCCTTACTCACACCTTTGGGTCTCAACTCCAAAGTTACTTCCTCAGACAAGAGGGGGGTTCCTTCTTGCCCTCTCCTCGCCCTTATACTTATATTCTGAAACATGTGCCATAGTTGGTGACTATACATACTACTATGGAGATTATTTAAGTAAAGTCTGTCTTGTCCAGTAGAATGCAAATTTCTTGAGAGCTGGAACAATGTGCAATTTGCTCCAGCACAGAATTTGGCACATGATATATGCTCAGGAAGCATTTAATTACCTAATTAATAATTCCACCGTGTCATTCCTCTAGTTAAAAATTTCCAGGGGTTCCCATGATGCTTCATAAAGTCTGATGTCTTCCAAGCCTCCCTATAATCCCACCCTCAAACATAGGAATTTAAGATCATTTCTTATCAATCTCCTTGAAGATCTTCTCCTCTTCTGCCAAGGTCATTGCCTAAGACTGTGCCTTGATCACTGCTCCTCATCTGAAAAAACTTCTCCTCCTCTTTGCCTAATTTAAATCTAGTCCCACAGGAAGGTGTAGGGTCACCTGGGCCACATAACACAATGGAAAGAGCACAACTCTGGATCAGAGTCCTAGGTTCAAATTCAGCTTTCACCATTTATTGTTCCCATGACCTTGGCCAAGCCACCTAAATGCTTTAAAGTGGTAAACGTAATATCTACCAGGCTGGTGTGACAGTTAGAGCACTGAATACACTCCTGGGTACAAGACAGATACTAGGTAACTATTAGCTCTACTCTCATTCTTCAGGCTAGACCACTATAAACCAACGTCTGAATGCCTAAAGTTGAAATAAGGCCCATGCCGTGGCTCATGCCTATAATCCCAGCACTCTGAGAGGCCAAGGCAGGTGAGCGCCTGAGCTCAGACCAGCCTGAGAAAGAGGAAGATTCCATCTCTAAAAATAGCTGGGTGTTATGGTGGGTACCTGTAATCCCAGCTACTTGAGAAGCTGAGGCAAGAGAATGGCTTGAGCCCAAGAGTTAGAGGTTGCTGTGCGCTATGATACCATGGCATTGTACCAGGGGTGACAAAGTGAGACTGTCAAATAAATAAATAAAATAAAATAAAAGTTGAAATAGTATAGAAACAGTACAGGCCAAGCTCATCTACAAAATTAGCTACCAGCAAATTCAAGCTGGCAAGGAGATTCTCATAACCAATATACAAGTTCATTCCTACTGACATAAGCAAACACTATAGGTGGGTCTGTTCTCCCTGATAGCAAAGTAACCCACAGTTACAAAAACATTTTCTAAAAGTACCCAACAAAACTCCAGTGTTTGGAAAGTCTGAGCATCTGTGTCTTTGGCCATTTTACTCCATTAGCAGAATGGTCAGGCAGCGCCTGCTGCATTCTCAACATTCCAGTTATCACAGCAGAGGATACAAAAATATTAAATATGAGCCTTTCTCACAAGGCACTAACAGGGTAGCCAGAGAGACAAGAATTGCCCTGATAAGGTGAAACCATACAGCATTCAGTTTCAAATTGTGTGCTATCGACTAAGTTAGAAAGAGAAAAACAATCAAAAATACCATTCATTCATTTACTAAGCATCTAATAAGTATTGACCAAACATAGGGCAATGAATTAAAAAACCAAAACATGTTTGCTCTCCAGGAGCTTGTAATTCTTTCTACCTGTGACCTCTTCTCCCCATCAATCCAGATCTTACTCACCCCTGACAGCCTTGGTCAGACCATACCCCTGTGAAGACTTCCTTAGCTATTTTGAACAAGCTCCTTTCAACCCCATCCCTGCCTTTCAAAACTTTTTCTGTCTTTCACACCAACTTAGCCATTCACTTCATATTTGCATGGCCTGTGCTGTCAAACACAATTATGTTTACTTGTGTGGCTCTCACTTCACTTTTTCTCAGCATATTCATCTCTCCATCTATTTGTAAACCATAGGAGGCCAAGGGCCCTCCACTCTTCAGCATCAGGTTTAAAACAAATGTATTTTCATTTGAATTAAAGTAGGTCTTCCAAAGAGCAATAGAAAGAGGGAGCAAGAATGGAAAGAAAGTAAACCTTTCAGAATATGTGCTATGCGCTGGGGCCTTCCCAGGCCTATGTAAGTCCTAATAATCCCAGAGGAAGGGACTGAGTCTTCCCTTCCTACACGCACCTTGTTCACCACGGTCCACCATGGTCACTGAACAGCCAGCAACTGCTTGCAGTGGCCCTTGCTACATTCATTGCTTGAGTGGGCGTATGTCTAACTGTTTCCAAATTCAAGGAGGTAATTACCTGCTGTATCCAATGGGCTGGAATCACCCATGCCCTGCTTGTTCCTAATATACCCATCAACAAATCTAAGCACACAGGAGACTACCAAAAGAAAACGGTCTTGTTTTGCATGACTGCCTACTCGAACACATTCACAAAGTCCTGAAAATTCAAGAAAAACCCATCTAAGCATGCAAAAGTTTAAAAATGATGGCTGGCAGTATGCTGGGATATATGAAACTATAGTCCCCTTTTCATTTTCATAGGAAGTCCACTATTCACCATTTTCCAGAAAGTTCTTTGTTCTTTTGCTCTAACAAAGTAAATTATTCCTCACCTTGGGCAAGTAAGTAGGAACGTGAGAAAATTACATTAAATCAGACATCCTTGAGATCAAAATAGATTGGAACAGGGGTTCTCTTTGTTTAAAATAGTTTTTCAAAGAGAAAGCAAAAGAGCTTAAGGGAAGAAAAAGTTGTCAAACACCCTCAAGCACTTTGGAAGCACCTAAGATCTACAATCTATTGATATGTTAATTCAAATTTACTTTTATCTAGCATAGGTGTTTGTTGGTCATGGTCCCATTACCCCGTGGCACTTTGGGCCTCTTGAATAAAATTTCATTTCTGGAACGACGTCAGAAAATTCTTCCTTTTCTCTATTGAAGATTGGTTTCCTCTCCCTGACTTAGTGAGACTTTCACTCTGGCTTGGGAGTATCATAAAGCTGGTCACCAAATCCCAGAGAGAAGATATAGTCCATTCAATCAATCTACCATCAGCCGGATCAAAACTAACCCCCTCAGACAAGGTAAGGAGAAAGTCAGATCTTTAATCAGTAAGGAATTAACAAATGTGTTTTGATTAGCTGCTAGAGAGTAGAACCTCTCTAGAATTTAAAATGTCTGGAGAAAGATAATCCTTTTTAGCAATAACGCTCCTTAAGAATGCATTTTAATATTGCAAAGTCCTCATTGTTGAAAATTCTTCCTTGCATCCCATACAAATTCTCATGGGACCATTTATATCTTCTGATTCTATTTGGGGTAAGATGAACTTTTGAGATTCTTGAAACTTCTTAAATGATCCCTTACACTGGTCTTGGTTATTGAAAATAAAACCCTTAAATTGTGAAAAGTCCAATTCAAACTTTATATTGTCTATGAAGAGTGTGATGATTCTAGGGCAAATCAATATTATTTTGTTTATATATTAGTTCATGCTGTCTCTTAAAAAGCTGATTCCATGGACAATGTTATCACTAACACAATTTTTCCTTTGTTTTGGAACAGAAGTTGGCAAACTATGACCTGTAGGCTGCATGCTTGTTTTTATAAATAAAACTTTATTGGAAACACAGCTGTACTCATTTGTTGATGTACCGTCTGTGGCTTTCTTGTGGCAGCAGCAGGCAGAGTTGAGTAGTTATAACAAAGACCACATTGTTTGAATATGCTAAAATATTTACTCTCTGGACATTCACAGAAAAAGCTTGTAGATCTCTGTCATTCCCAAAACATTACCACCAAAATGCCCAGTTATCAAAAATACCAGTCTGAGGCCTGAAGAGAATTACACTTTGGCTACCTTACCCCCTGAAGCCAACTGCTGGCTGAAGAATTCAACAGCAGTTCACTCTGAAGACCTCCAAAAAGCCATAATCACCTGTGTAATCTAATTTGCCACCACCATCTACAAATCCCATTTTGCCATCTTTTTTGACACACGCCACCAAAAAATCAGGTATGTGTCAACAATGACAATCACTAAACAGTGGTACAGTGTGATCACAGTGATGGGCACCGCAGGCATTGTGCTGAGCATGTTACCCAGATCACGACGCAGCTGAGATGTGAGATGCTCAGGCCCAGCACAGCCTGTCACTGTTGAGTCCTTAGAGCTCAGCACAGTGGCTCCATAACCAGCTCCATGAGCACATTTCAATGACCCCTACATGTTTTTTTATAATCCTCTCTCCTTTAACTTCTTGACTTTTTGAATTGTCTCCCAGAAATGATGGATTTTCTGCAAGCAGTTGAGATTCTGCAGGCCCCAGGGCAGACTTCCTGGCCAGAACTCAACTTCTCCCCTGACCTGTCCAAGGCACAGGGCCCCTCCTTAAAAATCCCAAGATCTCCATTCCTGAGAGAGATGGATTTGAGGCAGCTTCTCCCTTTTTCCCAACAAGACTTCATCCTTTGTATTAAAAATTCCTTTCTTCCTTGGCAACACTCGGTCGTCTCAGTAATTGAATCTTTGTGCAATGAACAGCTGTACCTAGACCAAAACCCTCTTGTGGTTTTGACAGCACCCATAATTGTAGTTACCCAACAAATATCTGATGAATGAATGGAAGTTAACTGTCACAAAAACGCCATGGCGACTGTCTAGGTATTAGGCCAAGCGGCAAGCAGAGATTGGAGTCCAGGGGGTTGCAATCTCCTATCACCTCACTGCTTCTGTTAACACACGGTTCAGCCAGCACGCCCTCCTCCAGCCCATCTTGTTTTCAATTAAGTAAAAACCCTTTGGCAATGCAATAACTAAATCTAACCCGATTAAATAGTAAGTATTTATTGGGGGCTGATTTACTTAGCACTGTATTAGAAACTACAAACCTAAAAGAAACATAAGATGCTTTTAGCCTGTGGCACATGCAGAACGGTACACTTGTTAGATGCGTGGAACTCTGAACGACCGCTCCATTTTCACATCCTGATGCCATTCCGTCCTCGCTCACGGTCAAGTTACTTAACGCTGCAGTTCCTCGGTTTTCTCATCTGTAAATGAGGGCAACTGCAGTATCTAAGAGGTTCTTGTGCAGTAACAGAGCCTATCCCATAGTAAGTACTTAAATATACCTGAGTGATTTATTATTACAACACACAAAGACATTTTGATCAATGAAAAACCACATATATGATAGGAGTAAAGATTATAACGGAGCTGAAAAATTCCTATCACCCAGTAATGTTGTAGCCATCTCAACATCTTAGTGAAACATTTTGCTTGTGCATTTGTAGTGATGCCAGTGTAAACACACCTACTTTGTACACTGAAGGTGCATCGCATACACCTATGAGCAGCACATAATACTTGATAATGATAACTGTGTTACTGACTTACATATTTATTATACTATATTTTTATTATTATTTCAGAATAAACTCCTGCCTATTACAAATAAGTTCACTTTCCAGGAGATGACAACTCCACGTGTGTGACTGCCCTTGAAGACCTTCCAGCGTGTCAAGATGTGGAGGAGGAAGACAGTGTTAATAATGATCGTGACCCTGTGTGGGCCTAGGTTAGTGTTTGTGTCTTCATTGTTTTAGAAGAGTTTAAAAAGAAAAAAAAATTTTAATGTTAAAAATGGAAAAACATTTATAGAATAAGGATATAAAGAAATTTTTGTACAGTTGTACAAGGTATTTTAAGGTAAGCATTATTACAAGAGTCAAAAAGTTAAAAAGAATTAAAAGCTTATAAAGTAAAAAAAAAATTACAGTAACCTAAGATTAATTTACTACTGAAGAAGTAAAATTCTTTTATAAATTTAGCGTAGCCTAAGTGTGCAGTGTTTATAGAATCTACAGCAGTGTAGGTAATGCTCCAGGCCCTCCCATTCCCGCACCACCCACTCACCCACCCAGAGACACTCCTGGGCCCACAGGCTCCATTCATGACAAGTCCCCCATATTAGCATGCCTTTTCTTCTTTTAAGACAGAGTCTCAGTAAGTTGCCCTCAGTAGAGTGCCATGGCGTCACAGCTCATAGCAACCTCAAACTCTTGGGCTTAAGCGATTCTCTTGCCTCAGCCTCCCAGGTAGCGGGGACTACAGGCACCTGCCACAATGCCTGGCTATTTTTTTGTTGCAGTTGTCATTGTTGTTTAGCAGGCCCAGGTGGGGTTTGAACCTGCCAGCACCGGTGTATGTGGCTGGCGCCCTAACTACTGAGCCATGGCCTTCCCATTCCCTCACATTTCTAAAAACAGCATGCTATTTTTAAAAATCTTTTATAGGCTGTTTCTGCTGTACTTTCTGTTTAGGCGCACACATGGTTACAGCACAGAGCCTCAGAGTGCTGTCCACTGTGCCATCGAGATGTGTGTAAGTGTATGTGATGCTCACTGAACAATGAAGTCACCTAATGACGTCATTGAGTGATGCGTGACCTTATATGCATGTAGTTCTATGACTGGGAAAATAAGAAACTCTTACCCAAGGTAGGAGTAACCTGGAGTAACCTTCCCTAGCCTCCCCAGCCTCTACTGGGGTCCCCACACTTCTCTTTCCACAGATGCCTCCCTCTTGTACTTACTGGTACAACTTCCGTGTATGTGTGTGTTGCTTCTGTGTCTTACTTCTGTGCCCTGCTTTACAGGCGGGGGACCTCCTTCAATATCTGTGGACTGAACAACTGTGCAGTGTGGACCCCCCAAGGGAGGACAGACCATCAGGCCTTTGAAAAGTCCGCAAGAAGGTGAGACCACAGGTAGTAAGGGAGCTAAATGAGGAAGGCTGGATGGGTTGCAGGTCTTCAGATTTTCTTTTCTTTCTTTAAGGTGAAGAAACAATAGCAGTATGTGATTTCTTGAGAAGAATATGTCTAGCTCAATCTCAGAACCTCATTTAAGTGTTCCTAGAGGAAGCTGGGCTGGGTTTTTTCTTCCACTAAGGTAAAAGCAAAGATTATGGAAAGTATTCAGGATTGCTGGCACCTCTGTCTCCTTACCACACTGATGAGAATGACCAGGGTGTATTCCTCAAGGAGGAAGAAAATCTTGGTTAGGGAGATTTTTCTTTTGTGCATTCCCGTCTCATTTGTTGATTGAAGGCAATACTACAAAATGAACTTTTACCTCTGTTAACCTGAACATGTTTCTTGAGGCATAACTGTTCTTGTCAAGTTCACATACATAGATAGACAGACAGGGTGGACATAAAGTTCGGGGTCAATTTACTATGTTAAACTATTTTAAATAGCACACGAACTTTTATATATATATGAACTTGACAGAGGTAAAAGTTTATTTTGTAGTATAGCCTTCAGTCACCAAATCATTGTCTGAGATGGGAATGATATAACCCCACATAAAAGAAAAATATATATACAAGGTGGACATCTATATACGTGTGTGTGTGTGTGTGTGTGTGTGTGTGTGTGTGTATAATCTCTTTTTTCTGCTCCCTAATTTGCAATTACTCAGTTCAGAAACTCTATTCTGGCTTGGCGCCTGTGGCTCAACGGGCTAAGGCGCCAGCCACGTACACCTGAGCTGGTGGGTTCGAATCCAGCCCAGGCCAGCCAAACAATGACGGCTGCAACCAAAAAATGGCCGGGCGTTGTGGCGGGTGCCTGTAGTCCCAGGTACTTGGGAGGTGGAGGCAGGAGACTCGCTTGAGCCCAGGAATTGGAGGTTGCTGTGTGCTGTTATGCCACGGCATTCTATCCATGGTGACTGCTTTAGGCTCTGTCTCAAAAAAAAAAAAAAAAAAGAAAAGAAAAGAAACTCTAGTTCTTACTAAAGCATAAGGTATATTTCTCTTAAAATTCTCATCTCTGTCTTATTTCTCAGGATACTACTAAGTATTCCCACATTCTGGTGA
>CAUYRH010079001.1:0-10852 GCA_963574655.1 Perodicticus potto
CCACGAATGGATTAATAAATGGTGGTACATGTATACCATGGAATATTATGCAGCCTTAAAGAAAGATGGAGACTTTACCTCTTTCATGTTTACATGGATGGAGCTGAAACATATTCTTCTTAGCAAAGTATCTCAAGAATGAAAGAAAAAGTATCCAATGTACTCAGCCTTACTATGAAGCTAATTTATGGCTTTCATATGAAGCCTATAACCCAACTATAGCACAAGAATATGGGGAAAGGGGCAAGGGAGGGGAGGGGTGAGGTTGAAGTGGAAGGAGGGTAATTGGTGGGGCCACACCTACAGTGCATCTTAGAAGGGTACAGGCGAACCTTACTAAATGCAGAATACAAATGTGTCTTCATACAATAACTAAGAAAATGCCATGAAGGCTATGTGAAACAGTTTCATGAAAATAGTTGATTGTATATGAAACCAGCACATTGTACCCCTTGATTGCACTAATGTACACAGCTATGATTTAATAATAAAAAATATATATGTTTTTCTTCACGGATGACTTGCATGGTGGTATTGAGTGCACTGCCAGCTTCCCTTCACTTTCTGTACCCAAAATCAGCCAAATGCTATGTCTGCCCATCACTTTTGCCCAATTGAGTGGAAATGCAGGAGCTAGGGGCCCCACACATTCCTACCTAATCTCTTCCCAGTCCCATGTCACCAGCATCAATAGGAAAGTGTCAGTGGTTTCTGGAGGGAAGAAAATGAACTTACAAGTGTGAGGGATCCAAGACATGGACTATACACATATTTGGGTTTCTATCAGATCTAACACCTCTGCATCACTGCCTAATAGTAAAAAAAAAATGTGGAATGTTCTGGAGAACTTAAGCTCTGACATCATTTAGTGAACACTCTTAGAACACTGGTTCTAGAGACTCATGCCATGACTATTAAGACAGGAAATAGCAATATCATTTTAGGAAATACCAGTGAACTTAATAACTTAATATTTCCTATAGAGGGAAAATGACAAGATTGACAATTTCTTGACATATACTTGTCAATGCAAAAACTTTGATGTCTAACATGTGCCAATTCTTACTTTTCAAAAGACTTCAAAAGTCAACCCTAATGTGAAGGCAGGAACATCAATTGAGATGACTATGATTATTTAATTTACTTCTCAGCGCTTTCAAATGCTAGGAGTTTTCTATAGGGGTGTTGGAATATGTCCTATAAACCAATAACTATTTTATGGTACATATTTTTGTTACATTGAAGAGATTTTTTTTCCCCTGAAGTTAGGATCAGATAAAAGTCTTAAATGACCTGTCTACCTTTTTCTTAATGGAAGTTTTCTCTTTCTAAAGTGAAATACGTTATTTTTCATGACAGCTTTGTTGCCACCAACAGAAGTTCAAAGTAGAGATCCGAAAATGAGCCAGGTAGGATTACCTATATGCTGTTCTTGGAACTCAGCTCAGCTTATGGGAGAATTGTCAACTATTTTAATATTCTATTTTCCAGGAAAATGTAGTCCATGTTCAACAGAAGCCCATTAAATTCCAAGGCAGCAACTAACAAAGCAGACTCTGTCACCAGTCAAGATATGACCACATCTGGGTCAACAACATGAAGAAATAATGTTATCAACATGTAAATACCAACAGTTCCAGGAAGCAGACCTTTGTGTTCCTGCTTTTTGTTTCGCTGAAGCCAGGACATGGAGCCAGGACACGGAGCTCATGCTTCCAGACAAAAGTCAAGTCCATTTTGACCCTTGCTTCCCCAAGTACACTCATACTCCAGGAAAGCAGAGAATTGCCTGGCTGAAGATGAATAATCTTCTGGCACCCCCCAAACCTGCCCCTGACAGTGGCCTATACAGAGTGAGCCAGAGAAATGTAATATATCTCAGGAATGCACCTGGAAAACAGCAATATTATATCCCCTGGGGGAAAGTCTTCCTGGGGATTACTGTGGGCTCTGAAATTTGAGGCTTCTCAAGCTTTCATAATCGTTATCCCAATTAACATAACTGCAGACACCATTCTTATATTTCCAGGTACAACAGTGTCCTGCTCCTTTGATGCTCACAAAGCACATTTGCTTCCAAGGCGGAGCCTAAAGGTAAATGACCCTTCACAACTCTCCACGTAAGCCTGTCATCTACCTACTGTACAAATGTGTTTTCTTTGCATTTCAGTCATGCCCTGACCTTGGAGAGAATGATGTACAGGGAAATGCCTGATTAACTTTACATTTATAAACCAATTATTTTACTATTGGCACCTTTATTCTGTGATCACTGGCATAAAATCTTTTACAAAATAAAATATAATAAATGAGAAATTGATTGGATTTTCTAAAGTTTGCTTTGAAGTTGTCCATTAATAAGAAACATCCTTTAAGGAGAGAAGGTCTGTCTGTAGAAGTTACTTGACATCAGAACCCAGCTGTGCTACTGCTGAAGATGTAGCCACATTCAGCAAGGTGTAGCAACTGTCTATATATATACATATATATATATATATATATTTTTTTTTTTTTGAGACAAGGTCTTCCTCTGTCTCCCAGGCTGGAGTGCAGTGACCCAATCATAGCTCATTGCAGCCTCAAACGTGTGGACTCAAGCTGTCCTCTTACCTCAGCCTCTCAAAGCACTGTGATTACAGATACTTATTCATTTTTAACTGCATTGACAGAGAAGTAGTATTTTTCCACCTACAAAGGAGGAAAAGGCTGTTTTCATATAGATCTTTGGTGCCAAAACCTCATGCAAAGTAAACAAAGAATAAAGTTTTCTGTTCCCACCAAAGAATATTTTCACTGACTGATATTCCTAGACACTCTTTCCCAGAGGTCAACAGGGTTATCTCCTTTGTCTTCCTCAGTCTTCATTTGAATGTTACCTTCTAGCAAGGCTTTCCCTAACCACCCCATTAGTTGTGAACCAGTTGACCCAACATCTCCATGCCCCCTCTCAATTCAACCTTCCTCCCCAGCACTCCTGTGGTTGGCAATCCTTATATTTTATCCACTTCTTTCTCTCTCTGATTGTATGTCTCTCCCCACAAGAATGTGAGCTCTGCAGGGACAGGAAGATCTCAGCAACACCTAGAACAGAAACCAGCATACAGCAGACACCTGATAAACATAATATTGTGAAGTGTTTAGATGGAAAGTAAAAATAACACTGCCCCCCAGGAATAAGTAATCACCCTTCTCTCCACCAAGATGGACAGTAGTGTGAAGCCATTGTCCAGGTGAGCCAAGAACAAATCAGAAGTAGGAAAATTGCTCCTTTTGCTCTGGCACATCAGACACAAAGTATCATGCCTTCCATCTCACCTGGAGCCCAGACTCAGGTGACCGTCACGATCACCTCCACCTGAGGTATTTCATGTTCTGCTATTGCAGTCTGGAAATTCTTAACAATTTCACCTTTGAACCTGTGTTTTGTAAGTGAAATCCAGTGAGACAGTGGAGCATGTATGTGAACAGAAGAGACACATGAAATAAGAAATGTTTCATATTTTAGCACCTTTCACAGCTTTTCCCTGCTTTTTCAACAAGCAGCCCTACCTTTTCACCACTGGGCCCAAAAAGTTATATAGTTGATCTTAGATGTATCCATGCTCTTCCTGGAGGGCAATGGAAACTTTCCAAGGTGGAGAAAACATGCTCTGTCTTATGGTTCTGTTCTTTCAACTTGGAAGAAATGGGGTCATCATCTCTTTTTGGCTAACACCCGCAATGACAAAGTTTTTAGATTCAATTACATTCAAAATTAAAAAGAGTAATTGAGGTGATGAGTTATTTTGAAGAAAAAAAAAATAGAAAATCTTCTTTTATGAAAATAATACTGGAAAAGTTAATAAGAGTAGCTGGGAAACCATTTTCATTGTTTGGAAACACCTAAGAAAGTTATTTATTAAAATCATACGATGATTTCTACTATACATGTACCATGTACTCAAAGGGAATTGTTTAACCCACCTCTAGAGTAGAGAATAGTGGACATGATCAAGACTTTTCAAATACTTGAAATACTGAAGAGAATTTGGTCACTCAATGATTATGCAAATTAATAAAAGGCAAATTGCATCATTAATTTTATAACTTTCTAATTTTGAGAAAACTCTCTGGACCCACAGGTTAAAGTAAAATAGAGAAAACTTAAATGAACTGCTAAAAAATAAAAGTTAGATGGCTTATTCAAATATTAAATTTTCATGATAAATTTGAAAACTTTGAAGATATCAAATAGTTTAACTTCATATTCTCAACTGAATAATATTTTCCTAATTGGCCAATTCTTTGCTATTTATTTTTCTCCACTACTCTTTAAAAGATAATACACAACCTGGGAAATAATCAAACACTCATGGGAGACAGACTCATAACATTAATGTGAAAATCAGGCTGAATACAAAATAACAGAAGAGATGAGAGAACGGGAACTCCATGGATGCCTCCTAAAACGTTTTCTTTAAGTGAGGGCCTATGGTAGTGAGCATCTTCTGAAAAGCATAAACAAAGATGGGATTAAATGCATAAGTAATTGAGTAAGACAATGCCTATGAGTTGATAAAGAAAATGTGTGGGAAATTTTAGCCATTGCAATTAGAGAAGAAAAGGCAATCAAGGGTATCCATATAAGGTCAGAAGAGATTAAACTTTCACTTTTTGCAGATGATATGATTGTATATCTGGAAAATACCAGGGATTCTACTACAAAACTTTTAGAACTGATCAAGGAATACAGCAATGTCTCAGGATACAAAATCAACACTCATAAATCTATAGCCTTTATTTATACCAACAATAGCTAAGCTGAAAAAAGAAATGACACTTTAGTGACCTATTGACATGTCAGAATGGTGGCAAGACTAGTTACTTAGCAAGTCATTTTTAAAACAGTCATTATAGACCTTTTGCCATACATCAAGAAAAAAAGATTCCAGAAAATAAGTTTTCTGAAAAAATATGGAAACCCATAGTAATGTTGAGAGGGGGAGTTTGGAGTTGAGCATGGTTATCAACTGAATTTTCCAACTGTCTTTCCAGGAAATAATCCTTTCGTGAATTTGAGTCTTCAAATTCCAGAGGAACTATTTTGGGTAAACTTGAGGGTTGAATGACTTTGGATGACTATCAGCTCCACAAGGTCAGGGGTCACATCTGTTTTATTCAGCAGAGTCTAGGGAGCACCAGGCAACAGTCCTTGGCATACTGATAATAAATGATGGGGTGCAAGGTATCGGATGGCACTGTTGGGTTTTCCATACAGCAGATCACAGACTCTTCTAAATTTAAAATTCCAGAGTAAAACCTAATACCATGGAGAATCTTAATGACATTTCAGTATTTAGAAAATGGACTGAGATCTTCTCTGAGTAGGAAGATATCTTATCCAGTATTTGCTCTGTGTGTTTGACTTGGTTTGGCCTGCAGTGTAAATGATCCTGGTAGATATAGAGGTTCTACTGGCCTCCACCGCAATCCTTTAACTAACGAGAATCTTGCTTTCTCTCTGTTGGGCCCTTCATTCTAAATTCACTAGCCTCACCCTGGCTCATACTACCATTTCAAGCACATATGTACATTAGTTCTCCAGACTTTAGTCTCATCCCATTCACTGCTATAGGTTAATCTCTAGGTAGTATCTTTCTTTTCATTTCAGTCACTTACTCATCCCTTCAGTGGAGTTTGAGTGCCTTCTGAATTAAATTCCAGTAACAATCCCTGGTACTCGAGACTCCTTATGATCAGACTCCAAATCTGCTTGCCAGAGTTTTATCTCCCTGCTCTTCTTTCCATATGTCAGTCAAGATGCTCAACTCACTGCCACCACCTCCATACCTACCCCCATGCTGGTCTCTTTGTAGGGAAAGAACACATACACACAGTAGTGGATGCTACATCCTGAGCCTCTGGTCTAAGCCATACCTGAAGCCAGAAACTCCCCTTGAAAGAATCCTAAGTTCCCAGGAAGATTTGATAAAGAGAAAGCCAGGATAAGCAGGATTTGGTGAATAGCAGTTAGTTTATGTAAATACAGGGGGAGGAAAAGCTAGTTCTATTCAGGTAGGGGAAGTGAACCAGGTTTCATAATTTAACTACATTGTCAAAGAGTTTAATCATTCCCATCTGTTGACTCTGAACTCATAAGCCTAGTCCCACCTGTTTGGGTACCTCTAAGTTCTTTTGCTTTTCTGTGCTTGACAATCCCCAGGGATTGTCTGCCTGCAGGTGTTTCCCTGGACACCCCAGAGTTGAGGCAGGGCACTCTAGAATTGAGGTAGGCATTCTGAGAAGTCAACCTATCTACCTCCCCACAGGGTCATGCAGTTAAAGCCAGGAAGGGGCTGCATTTTCTTGGTCTACTTAGCCTGAGGAAATTTCAGACTTAGTGTACTCTTAAATTGGTGTAAATTGTATTCAGTTTCATCCCTGCCACCACATGACCCCATAAAGCATCTATTTACATTAGCCACCTTGGGTTTTCTGTCACTTGAAACTGGAAGAGTCCTAATGTATACAGGGAGATAAGATGAGGGAGAGGGAGAACATAAAAAAGGAATAAGAAAAGAAGCAGAGGAAGAAAACAATGAAAGATTTGTCCCAGGTCATGGAACTAGCCAGAATAAGGTTAGAATACAGAGCATACAAGTCCATAACTCTTTTCCCCCACTACTTCGCTTCAGAAATTAGTACTGTTAACCATTTCCACATACAGTTACGTCAAAGATAAACTAGTAAGAACTAACCTTCCATGAAGACCATGCAAATGCAAGACATATATTTGCCTGGAATGGCTTTTATTCTGTTTTCCTGGTGTTGTAAATTTCAAAATTGCTTTTATAATTAAGCTTACTAAGGGATGCCAGATTAATCTAAAGAAATACTAATGCTAAAATCAATTTTAGAATATTTCAGTTGGACTAATGAGTAGAGTCTCCAGTAAAACCAAATTATTTCCCTGCTAATGCTTCTTTGAGATGCATCAACACTGCATCAGGATTTTCAGAAAACTACAACAATGCCATTATTCACAGAACCTGGATCAAACACCCAGCTATCAAACATATGACAAAAACTAATATTTCATCCTGAACTCAGAGTACCTGTTTTCTATTAAACACTGATTAGAACTTTCTCATAAAACATGCAACTTTGTGCCTCTTGAATTTTCTTGGTTTCATAATGCTTTAAGTACAGAACAACAGAAGTAAGGCACAGGAAACAGCCATCATCTCTCGCAGACACTGACATGCAGCTTGGTCATGGAACAGAGAGAACAGGTGAAATTCACCATTATAACCCAGAGAGAGTGGCAACATAAAGACTCAGGCCCCAAATATAGCAATAGGATTGGAAATGCTTCTGGTTACCATGATGATGAATCTACCAAACACTTACTAACTTTATTCAAATTGATGGTATGTCTCTTCAAAAGACTGGATTTATTCTACCTAAAAGAAGTCTGAGTTACTAATGAAATGATAAATTGCTAAAACTAAAAAACAAAGTAGGGGTTCATGTTCCTAAGGCTTCCCTTAAGCCACTATCTTCCCCTATTCTGGTAGAACAACTCCAATAGATAAGAAATTTCCCTTACCTCTAAGAAATTTATTTTTAAAAAATAAATAAAAAAGAAGTTGCATTACATTTACTTTTTTTTTTAATTTTAGGTTAATGTGAGGGTACAAATAACCAGGTCACAATATTTGAATTTGTTAGATAGAGTCTCTCTTGCAGTTGTGTCCCATACCCAAAAGTATGCTGGACACCCTGCATTGTGCTCATTAAGTGGGAGCACCTAAACCTCCTTCCCTCCCCCTTTATTACCCCTCCCCACAACTTGAATTGAAATGAGATTTTTTTTCCTATGTGGTTGTGAATTAGATAATCTACTGGCTTCATATTAGTATTGAGTACATTGGATATTTGTTTTTCCATTTTTGTAATACTTTACTGAGAACAACCTTAATGCCCACCAACTCAGGAATGGATTAATAAACTGTGGTATATTTATACCATGGAATACTATTCAACCATAAGAAATATGGGAGACTTTATATCTTTTGTATTAACCTGGATGGAGCAGAGGAAACTTCTTTAACCACACAAATCTATGGTATTTGCTTTTTGTCCTCAATTCACCCCTTAAGGGATGTTGCCTCCTGCTCTTTGTTATCTCTCTAACCAAGAAGGTTGTGTCCTTCCTAGGGGGGAGGTGCTGAGTCTTACACAACTTCTTCATCTGAAACTCATAACAACACCTAAAAAAGAAGGTCATCACTACTATTTATAAATCTAGGACATACTCTTTTAGGCCAATAATTGATATTTTTTAAAGATGAAATTTGTTATCCATGGATTATATTAAAACAGTTGTACGAATGTTCTAAAATAATATCAATGTGAGCATGGAATGCATTTGTTATTTAAAAGAACTGTTAATTCAGCCTGAGAATAGGAGAATTTGTGATACCTCAAGCACCAGTTTCCAAAAAGCCTCTCTACCTTCCTCATTCATAAAACTCTACCTGAGAGAATATGTCTTCTCTCTGAAGAAGTCTTCCCTATTCTGTTTCCCACAGACAATTAAATGATCTGGTTTAAAAGTTGCTATTGGGCACTGAATTTATTAGCCACAATCTGATGAGGCCGGGGCTGCTAAAGCCAGCCTTTCATAGTGGATTCACTTGGATGACTCCCCTCCCCCCCACACACAATTTTCCTGTCATGTGGGATGTCATGAGTCTCAGTTCCTATATCACTCTCCCTCTGACTGGATTCTACTTCTTTAGAGAGTTTCTTTTCTCCCCTGAGTCTCAGTTATCTCATCTTTAAGGGTAAAATTCCCAGCACCATATCTAACTCACTTTGATGCAGGGAAAAAAATAATAATAGTATTGGTGGTGGTAGTATTTAAATGATAATGGGTAACATTTACTGACTAATTGCACATGCTAGGTGCTGTGCTAAGTCTATACCTCCCTGAGCTCTTGGAATCCTCATAACAACTGTATGAAATCAAGCATTATCTCTATCTCCCTTTTACAGTGAGAAAAGTAAAGCTCAGAGATTTTAAATAACTTGGCTAAGATCATATAGCTAGTAAGAACAGAATCTGAACCTGGCCTCTGATTCCAAAGCTTTATACCTTGTGTGCTATTCTGTCTCACAAAATAAGGTACAGCACGTGACATGAAACACTTTATAAACTATAAGGTACTGTGCCTGTTTAAAGTATTGTTATGAATTCAAAGAGAGGCTTATTATTTTTGTTGAAATATTATATAACTACCAACTCATTTGGTGAAAGTATATACACCTTTATCAGTAACACTGATCATCCATCAGCACTGAAAAAAATTAGAATTGCATTAGCACATTGTCACAAAAGAAGTTCTTTGACACCATTTCTGCCAAAAAACTCATTCATCCCCTTATGCTTCATCTGACAACAGGAATAAATTCTTCTCACAGATCTGGCAATGCAACACTTTGGAAAGAACAAGCTAAGAAAGGTCTTTCCATTGCAGTGGCTAGTCTTGCAAACTGTTTGGGGACTCCAAACCAGCAACACATCCAAAATAAATCTCAACCATAGAGCCTGTTTCTGTTAGCAAGTAAAATGACAGCTCCAACTGTCCTTCCATAAAGGCATCTGATACCCAACTCAGAGCCCAAACTGCTTACAAAGAGTTGGCCATTGGTAAGACATAGGGTTTGGGGTCTACTTGTCATGGGCGAGGAATGAGGAGAGCTCATTACGTGACTCACTATGTCCCAAGCCCTCCTTTCAACTTGTCTACTCCCTAAGTTGCTTTGACATCACACCTGTTTCTGTTCTGCCCTGGATGCTTTGTATGCACGAAAATTTCAGAGTGTTTACCTAACTGATGTTCTCATGGGTCAGTCCAAGGAGGTGGTGGTAGAGATTGGTGCAAATGGGAAAGGATGAAGGTGGGGAGACTCTTCTAGGGTATCAGAGCAGTCACTGATCCCCATCAGTGAGGAACTGGCATATCTGAGCTTTGAATATTCTTAACTTCATTCATCCTTTCTAGCAAAAGTGCCCAGGATAGTACAATCTGATTTGCAGACAACTTGCATATTTGAAGAGAACAACTCCTACTCCCCAGTCTCATGTGGTACCTGGTGGTCTTCAGTTTTCCATGTAAAGAACCAGCTCTGCACAAGCCACTTCATTTGAAGACTCCCTTAGATTGCTTGGAAACCAACCTGTTGACCATTAATACGAATTCTAGACTCACAAAGATAGAGCCTGAACATAAAATGAAATCTGCTTTAACTCTTCTCCAGAGTCTTCCTCTGACTCTAATCAGACATTTCTTCACTCAGGGATGATGGTGGCCAATCTACTGCAGGAATGACCATGAAAGCAGCACATTGATGCCCTTTTTGAGTCCAGAAACATCAGCCCTGCTCATTGCTTTCATCACCACAGCATGGTGGTTCACGCCTGTAATCCCAGTACTGTGGGAGGCTGAGGCAGGTGGATTGCTTGAGCTCAGAAATTCGAGGCTTGTCTGAATGAGAGTGAGACCACGATTCTTGGAAAAATGGAAAAACCCAACTGGGCACTGTAGCGAGCCCCTGTAATCCAGTGGCTTCCGAGGCTGAGGCAGCAGGATGCCCACAGCCTGAGTCTGAGGTTGCAGTAAGCTATGATGCCATTGCACTCTGCTCCGGGCATAGGGTAGAAAGAACTCTGTCTCTACAAAACAAACAAACAAACAAAAAAAAAGGAGCAATTCAATGGATTTGTGGGTGCATATGGCTGACTAGGGTGAGATTAAGAGAATGGGAGTAGATAAATTGGAGATTGAATGACTAGGTAACTATTTTG
>CAUYRH010079011.1:0-24917 GCA_963574655.1 Perodicticus potto
GCGCCTGCAGTCCCAGCTACTTGGGAGGCGGAGGCAGGAGACTCACTTGAGCCCAGGAATTGGAGGTTGCTGTGAGCTGTGATGCCACGGCACTCTATCCCGGGTGACAGCTTGAGGCTCTGTCTCAAAAAAAAAAAAAAAAACCAATAGTACCCACGTTAAAAGATTGTGGTAATTCAATGAGTTAATCCATGTGGAATACTTAAAACAGTCCTTGTTAGAAAGAACCTATCAGAAAGGGCTAGACATTGTTTTTACGTTGAAATGGAAAAGCCATTTAAAATTAAAGTTTTAGTTATTACTAATATACCAGTTAAAAATAAAAAGATACAATCACGTATTTTAATATAAAATAGTGGGAAACTTTATTTTAGCTTCAGGCTTTCCATATAGTTATATTTTATTTGCACAGCTGAAGTAATGACTTTGTGAAGGGAAAATTTACAAAGAAGCCTAATAGATGAAAGATTATTTTCTTACACTGTTACAAAATGGGAGAAAAAAAGGGTCCAAGGCCTTCCTGCCTGGTTTAGACCAGTTTTCTTAAGAAGTCACATATTTCTTCATTAAACTGTTTTTATACAGCCTTCGTGATGACTGCTAGTTTCCTTCACAATAAAAGAAGTTCTAACTGTGTATTTTTTTCAATCAGGTAGTAAAGATGAATACGTTATTTGAGCATCATAGACCAAACAAGGAGGCAACTAGTTGTATTTTCCATCATCTAAATACAATGTGAATGAATCGATTTCATCAGTAAACGTAAAATGTTGTCTTCATTGGCAAAGAAATCTAAATAGTGTTCTGCCAACTCAAGTTCCTTCTAGAGAGTAAGAAAAGTTGAATTATCTATGATGTGAAACTAAACGAGTTTCATTTCCCTTTTCCCTTCGTCAAAATTAGTCAAGGGACCTCATACCATTCCCCGATAGCGCTACCCATAAAATTACTTTAAGAATTTGGTACTTAGAGGAATAACTACAAATTATGACTACATTCATTTTCATAAGTAAATGCTGTTTATTCTTCCTTCTTCAATCATTCTTTGTTAATTCTTTTGTTGTTATTGTTGTTGTTGAGACAGACTCCCACCCCATGGCCTGAGCAGAGTGCAAAGACGTCACAGCTCACTGCAACCTCAGACTGGGGCCGTGGACATCCCGCTGCCTCAGCCTCCTGAAGCTGCTGGGATTATAGACGCTCACAGCGGCACTTGGTTGTTTTTTTGTTTGTTTTGTTTTGTTTTGTTTTGTTTTTCCAAGTCGGGGTCTCACTCTCACTCAGGCAAGAAGCAATTCTCCCTTCTCGGCCTCCCACAGTGCTGGGATTACAGGCGTGAGCCACCGCACCCGGCTTTATTTGTTAACTCCTTATTTATTTTCCTTTTTCCCTCATCTAGAAATTGGGACAATGTCATCTACTTATCGAGCTACCATCACTAGTGAATAGACCTTATAGATAATCAACTTATCAGCCAGTTAACAAGCCAGAAAAGAGACAACTATGAGTAAGCTTCTAATCTTAGTGCAAACATTCTCCAACCATGTTATCCTTTCACCTCAAGTGTTTAAGCTTGATTTTAAAGTGTTTCAAGAAACACCCACAACAAACACACTGCCTCTCTATGTAGTGAATGAAAGGTACATCAGACCTAAGATGAAAATATGGTTCTTCCCATCAATGCATACTGGAAAAGGAATATTGGGAAAAGAGATCTCATTTTTAGCATTTTCATGTGCATTTTGGTTAGGGGGGTTCAAAAGAGAAAATGAAATACAGCTTTTAATTTTAAATGTGTCACCACAACTGTGGAGATTTTCATATAATTAAATTAAAAATACATTTGGCATTTATTATTTACAATTAAATGCTTATAAATTTTTTTTCCTAAAAATGTTTCTTTAGATTTAAGTGGCCTTTAATTGTTCTAACTATTTGCTTAGGCTGTTAATAATATATCATAATACATATAAACTCTAATTTTAAATACCCTGATTTGAAAATATTTCCACAACTGTTGCTTTTGTAGAATTCACTTTTAAAGGAAGTGGAGGAACAAAGCAGCTAATTATATAAAGCAAAGGTATTCAATAAATCATTTAGTGTTTAAAAGCAAGTGATTGGGCATCTAATTAAGGTGACTACAAAAAGCTTAGTTTTAATACCCACAGGTTCTTATTATGAATACCTGTTCTATTGCATATTTTTCTGTCAGGCTAAGTCTTCAAGTGGGGAATGGGCCCCTGCCAAGTTTCTGAAATGCGATTGTTCAAAATCTTAATTATAAGAAAGTAAACAAAGAGTGGTTGAAGCGGTGCAGAGTTCTAATGAGTTAATGTAACACAACTCAAGCAAAGTCAACTCTCTTCAAAGCTAGCAGGCTTGGCTCTGACAGTCATCCATCAAATTGAAGGTCTCCTTAATAAATGCCAATTATAGGGCATATCTGTACAAACGTGGCTAGCATAAGCCATAGGATCATTTCCTTCCAAGAAAATTAGTGACCAAGAAAACACCCAGGCCAGGCAAACACCCAGCCCACCCGACAGTAAGGCTTGCTCCTGATCAGAATACTAAGCAGCATTATTTCTGGACCTCTCGCTCTCTCTTTTTCAACTTAGGAAAAGTTCAGAACCACACAGAGTTTTGTTTGGGGTTATACAGATTCCTTCACAATTTGTATAGAAGTCTAACATAACTTTTTAAAAGCCATGACATGCCCATAATGTATACAGAGTCTCTGACTTCCGCCGTAAGCGAGGCTTTTTCCTAACTTAATCATACTCAAATTTCACCCCTTTTAAAGATCCTGATTCAAAAATGTTCACTCATTCTCCACAGTCCACAAATTTATACCATCTCTTCCTGTGGTATTTTATGTGCATAAATTAAAAAAGAATGGCCTTCAATGAGGATTAAAAAGTTGAAAAAAAATCATACGCTTTCTAAATTTAGGTTCATTTTTCCTATTTTAACTCTCAAAGTAAGTGTGTTAATAATAATACATATTTTTCTACACTCTCATGAAATAATCCATTCATGTTAACCTTACTACCCAGAGGAAGTGATGAATTGATTCAGATAGGAAGTTAAATTCTAGGTTTAGGATCATATCACTATGTAACTCAGCATATGTGAGAAATAAAAGAGAATGCTTAAGAAAGATCTAAAACATATTCCATTGGTACATTAGTTCTTACTGTATAATTTACACTATTATATGCATCGCAATTTAGGAAACTGTTTCTCTGCTGCCTTTTTCATCATCTATCTGGCCTGGCACTGAACTCCTCGTCCAACAGATTTCTTAGTGACATTTGATGACATCAGGGGAAGGGAAGAGACTTTCTTACAGGGTATAGCCACAGATCTCTTGTCTAGAAGCCAATGGCTCAAATTTTATACCATAGTAACACTTCTTTAGTAGAAATAAGTGCGTTTTCAAAAAGAAGGGCTGTATGATGACAGAGATTATTAATACAGTAAATGAAAATATTCATGTTTGATATTTTTATGCAAATGGATTAGTATAGTCCACATTAGCCAAGTTGATGTCTTATCTAATTGCCCTTTACCATGACATCTTCCATCACACACACAGACCCGTGCTAAATTCATTTATTTCCATCTTGCCTAAAATTATGATGAATGGTCTAAGCTCCATTCAATTATTTAAAATGTGCAAAGAAACAGAAACAATGAAACTGGCAAAGCCCCCTACATTCTTAGGAACAATTTAGGCTAATTAGCATCAACTTTTCCCCCATTCATCATACCCCTTTAGAAATATAAACAAACTGTCAGCTCTAACCTAACAAACAGATCACTGAGCTACTTAACACAAATTATTCTTACATGAAAAGCTCCTTCTCAGGCAATATTCTCCTTTAGGGCATCTGGGAAGCTGAGCTATTAAAATTGAAGACATATGTTCCAGTCAAATTCAACTCCCGGATTGTAATGATCGCGGTTGTGACAGTTTTCAGTCAACATGCTTGCTGTTGGCTGCACAGCCCCACACTCAAAAGAAGCGACTCCAGCAGAGCCTGGGTGCTGAGGATGCCTGCTCACACTGTCCTTCATGATTTACTTAGTGGGTCTCACTCTTGTGATCTGCTGCAGCTCAAAGTTTTGCTTTGTTTGGTTTGGGGGCAATAAGAAGGAGGAAGGTAACAAATGTAGTCTGTGACAAGACTGTGGATTTCAACATGTGTTATTTTTCATCACATCCTATGAGATTGATGTCACTTTGCCTTCACTATTCCATGGAAGCCTGTAAATCTTTGCCTATCATTCCAGAGAAGCTATAGCAGAGACAGTTGAGAAGGGTGCAGGTAGAGAAAAACTCAGCTTTCTGATAAATTAGATATGTCCCCAAAAAACAAACTACTTAGAAACTCTGAACTCTTTAAACTAAGAAGAATAAAAAGGAATTATTTACCCTCTTACACAAGAGAACTCTGTGGTTAAATTCCTTCCTGACATTAAACCAAACCAAGATATTATTTGCTTCATTGTTTAAATGCAGTCATATATACAGTTGATTCTTGTTATTGGTGGTAGTTGTTTCAGAAAGTTGCTGTGAACACTGAATTAGTTCATAGTGAACTCATTATTCTTAGAAGAAATATAAGATTAAGTTTCTTAGAGCCTCTAGTCACATTATTTTCATCAACCAATCATATATAATCTTATTTTATGTGTATTTCTGTTTAAAGACATCTTATTTAATACATATTATTGATTAATTAACATTGAATTTACAATCAACAGCACCATAATGCATGCCTGAATGAAGCTTATCTAACACACATATTTTCGCATAAGGTACATCACAACCTTCTTGTTTAGAAACACTAGACAGCACTTTCTAGTGCTGGTTTTGAGAGCCATTTTAAACAGGAAAATCAAAAGCAGAAAAATTTTAAAAGTGTCACTAAATAGACCACAAAAAGGATAGTTATTTATAACATGAAAGCTGAATAAGAAACAGGGTGTCACCTTGTTTGACTTCAGCTGGGAGCATGTATATCAGATTACTCAAATTTTTCATCACTTTGTACATATCTGTAAATGACTAAGAAAGAACCAAGAGTGTTGATTTGGGAGTTGCAAATAAATTTTAGCAAGTAGGCAAATTTACAAATAATGAAATCTGTGAATAATGTGATCAACTGTATATACAGGGTGTCCCAAAAGTCACTGTAGTAGGGAAAATGAAAAATTATAGGTAAATGAAACTTTATTTACAATGTTTATTACAAAACTTTACAAAGAGGTAGCTGACGTGTAGAGAATATTTTGTAAACTCTTACAATGAATATTTTGTAAATAAATGTCCATTTAGCTACAATTTCCCATTTCCTTATGCACGGCAACATTAAGGATACCCTGTACATTCACATGTATTTTTCCCCACTCATATTTCCCACTGAGAGCTGTTAGTTTATTTCCCTCAGTAAAACAAAGGTCATAATCTGAAATCCAAGCAAAACCTTCACAAGCTAACTGATAAAATAGGTGACCACAGACTTCCTAGTAACATGATCAACCAGGCCTTCAAGTATATTCTTTCACATCCTAGAAACATCAATGGCACCAGTAACTACTGCAGTAACAGTATGAAGCCCATCACATGCAGCCTGTCCTACACAGCACTATGACTCTACCTTACTGCAGCGCTGGAGTAACTGTTACTTGCTGTATTGGATTGTTGTTCTTGCTAGTATCCCTCTCTTCCTTCCCCGTACCTACGTAGGTCTCATATTTCCTACCCATGATGTTTTGGTAGGATTGTTTCAAAGGATGGGCAATTGGCTCAGAAATCAATGCCGTTGATTAACCACAGGGAATCCTTTAGGTTGAACATGTGGCTCAGTCTAGGCTTGAAGAGATATCTGCTGAGCACTTCTGGTAAAAAAAAAAAATGGTTCTTCTAGCTCGGTGCCTATAACTCAGCGACTAGGGTGCCAGCCACATACACCAGGCTGACAAGTCAGAACCTGGTCTAGGCCTGCTAAACAACAATGACAACTACGACAAGAAAACAGCTGGGTGCTGGGGTGGGCACCTGTAGTCCCAGCTACTTGGGAGGCTGAGGCAAGAGAATCGCTTAAGCCCAAGAGTGTAATGTTCCTGTGAGCTGTGATGCCACAGCACTCTACCGAGGGCAACATAGTGAGACTTTGTCTCAAAAAAAAAAAAAGAAAGGTTCTTCTCCATGAGAGCCAAGGTAGGAACCAGGCTCAAGATGAAATAGGCACTATGGAAATCAGAGCACAGAAATCAAAAGAAACCAGGTGATACTAATGAGCTACTGGGAAAAAAACTCACAAGTATCCTGCCTATATTTCATCTTTTAATTAAATAGCTAATAAATAATCTTCATTGTTTAAGATAACTTTGGTGAAGTTCTGTTTTTCATATACAGAAGAGAATTCTGATATGTCTACATTCTAGTTTTACTTCTGTGCTCCTAAAACACACACACATATACAGAATGAGAAAGAGAGAGAGAGAATTCCTTGAATTATCTTTTGCTCTTTTCATACTCTTTTTTTTTTTTTTTTTTTTGAGACAGAGCCTCAACCTGTGACCCTGGATAGAGTGCCGTGGCATCATAGCTCACAGCAACCTCCAATTCCTAGGCTCAAGTGAGTCTCCTGCCTCCACCTCCCAAGTAACTGGGACTACAGGCGCCCGCCACAACGCCCGGCCATTTTTTGGTTGCAGCCGTCATTGTTGTTTGGCGGGCCCAGGCTGGATTTGAACCTGCCAGCTCAGGTATACGTGGCTGGCGCCTTAGCCCGTTGAGCCACAGGTGCTGAGCCTCTTTTCATACTGTTTACTTCCTGGTACTATTACTGATGCACACATAGCAGCCATTGATTAAAATACTGAATTCAATTAGTAGAATGAGGAACACCTTCTATAGCAATAAAAACAAACAATATCACCTTAAACACAAAATGATGAACCAAGATGGCTGCCATACATTGCTGCTCACTTATGAGAATAATGTTCTCTTTATAATTATCTTAAACACAAAGCAATTCATTTTACATTATACATATATATGATACAGATTTTAGTTATAGAAGACTAAAATTTTAATATAACAAATCAAGAATCATTGTTTAGTTTATCAAGTAAAATTAAAACGATAACATGACCTTGTGTCCTGCTCACCCCACAAAGTAGAATAATAGGAAGGCTTTTTCTTTAGTATCCCTACCTCTGGTTTCTCTGGATTAGGGGAATAAATAGAACTGAAGGTTACCCAAGCTTCATTCGTAAATGTAAAGCAATATACAAGCTTTTTAAAGTTTCTGCTCATCTTTTCTTTCCCTCGTGGTGGTTTTAATAGCCAGGACTATTTATGGATGCAAAACTATGTGTATAATAAATTGTAACTGCGATTGACTAACCTCAGAACGACTGACAAGTGACTAATTACTCCCACAGGTGGCCCACTGCTTTGGCAATTAGCCCATGTTGGGCAAAATTCATTGCGTGCAAGAAAGAGGCTTCCTTTTCAAAATATCCACGCCCACTTTTTGGAGGATGAATGGAGCAGAGAGAACTTACAGGAAAATAAGGGGGAGGATGAAGGTATAAGGGGCAAATGGAAAAAATTAATGGTTTCTTTAATAAACAAACCATTTAACCTGAATTTCTCTCCCAACTTAGTGGAATTCTATCACTGTATCCCAGCCCTACCCCCCCACAAAAACATCTCAGTATTAACCCTAAAGAGAGATCAGGCCATCCAGCTAAACATGTTAATTCTAAGCTTAGCTGACATGAACCCATGTTTCTCTTTAGCCTATTCTAAAAACTTCAGAAATGTTTGAGTGATAACTCTAGCAATTTTGAAGATCTTATTTTAGCCCATTCCTCAGAACATATAGCAAATAGCATTAAAAGGTCGTGTCTAAATGTACAATTTTTTAGGTTCTTATCTGTGGTTATACCATGCCATTGGCTTCCTACTAAAATGTCCCAAAGCCCTAGATAACAGTTCTATATCAAAGCAATGTGGACTCTTCATTACTATCCAGCTAAGATAATGCCTTTTAGTGTGGAAAAAATTAAAACATGACCAGGTGCAGTGGCTCACGCCGGTAATTCTAGCACTCTGGGAGGCTGAGGTGGGTGGAGTTCAGGAGTTTTGAGACCAGCCTGCACAAGAGCAAAACTTCATCTCTAAAAAATAGCTGAATGTTGTGGTAGGCACTTATAGTTCCAGCTACTTGGGAAGCTGAAGAAAGAGAATTGTTTAAGCTCAAGAGGCTGCTGTGAGCTATGTCTACTGAGGGCAATAAAGTGAGACTCTTGTCTTTAAAAAAAAAATTAAAACATTTCATAAGGCCTCATTGGATGAGGCTGGAGAGATGAAAGTATTTGTACATTTTGTATTAGGAATAAAGATTACAGGGAAATTTGGAAGTATCTATTAAAATGTAAAACCAAATGTGTTTGATTCATAAATTTCTCTCTTACGTAGTTATCCTACAAATAAATAAGTTTGTACACACATATATAGATTCTCACATATGAGTATATATGTATACACACAAACATCTACATATCCATATGTATATATACACATTTACACTCATGAATATCTAGATAAAGGTACCACAATGCAGGGTGCTCACTGCACCACGGTTGGTAATAGCAAAAACAAAAGTGGAAACTAGCTAAATGTCATTAATAGTGACTGGTTTAATAAACTACGATACAATAGATATAGAGAAGCTGAATACTAGTATTCAGGTTTTCTTTTAAAATGATGAAGCTCTACATATGGAACGCAAAAGATTTGTCCAAGATACTTAATAAAGAACATTGTGGGGATGTAAAATTTCAGTTGGGCAGGAGGAATAGAATTTCAGTTAACAAACTGAAAAATGCATCCAAGTGTCTCAATGGCAGAATGGAAAAAACAGAAGAAAGGATACAAAATTTCAGTTAGACAGGAAGAATAGGAGCTCTATTGTTCAATATGGTCACTATAGTCAAAAATTGCTAAGAATGAGGCCTGGGAGTGGTGGCTGCAGCCTGTAATCCCAGCACTTGGGAGGATGAGGTAGGTGGATTGACTGAGGTCACACTGAGGTCCAGACCAGCCTGAGCTACAGTGGGACCTCGTCTCTAAAAAATAGCTGGTCGTTGTGGTGGGCACCTGTAGTCCCAGCTACTTGTGAGGCTGAGGCAAGAGAATTTGCTTAAGCCCAAGAGTTTGAGGTTGCTGTGAGCTGTGACACCATTGCACTCTACCAAGAGCAAAAAAATGAGACTGTCTCAAAAAAAAACTAAATTGCCAAGAGTGGATTTGGGATATTCTCTGCACAAAAATGTTGAGTATATAAAGTGATGCATACGTTAACTGGTTTGAATTGGTCATTCCACAACATATATATATTTCAAAACAACATATGATATGTGATTATTTTGTCAATTCAAAAAATCAAATTTTTTTTATTTTTATTTATTTATTTTTTTGAGACAGAGTCTCACTTTATCTATCCTCAGCAGAGTGATGTGGCATCACAGCTCACAGCAACCTCAAACTCTTGGGTTTAAGTGATTCTCTTGCCTCAGCCTCCCAAGTACCTGGGATTAGAGGCGCCTGCCACAGCAGCCGGCTATTTTTTGGTTGTAGTTGTTGTTGGGGAGGCCCAGGCTGGATTCGAACCTACCACCTTTGGTGTATGTGGCTGGCGGCCTAACCGCTGAGCTACAGGCACTGAGCCCAAATAATCAAAAATTTTAAAAGAATGTAAGCTCTAAGTGAGAGGGAATTTTGACTATTTTAATCATTGCTATATCACCAAGGTTTAGAATAGTGTTTGGCACATATGTACTTAATAAATATTGTTGTATTAAAATAACTGTATTACTAACAAATAAATGAGACACATATGAATATTGTGTGCTTCTGGTTGTGATATTCTACAAAAACACAGTATGTAGTATTCTACCCAAGAATGTAGAGTCAGGAGCTAATGATGAAAAGACAAACCCAAAATGAGGAAAAGTCTATTGAATTTTTCAAAAATGTCAATGTTATAAATAATAAAAGCTGAAAAAATGTTCCAAATTAATAAGGACTGATGAAATATAACAACTAAATGCAATATGTGATCCTAAATTAGAACTCGTACTGGAAGGGGGAGTAAAAATAGTATAAAGTATATTATTGGGTCAATCTTATAAAAGTATCTTTTTTTGGTCTTTTTGCAGTTTTTGGCCAGGGCTGGGTTTGAACCTGCCACCTCCAGCATATGGGGCCGGCGCCCTACTCCTTTGCGCCACAAGAGCCGCTCGTTATAAAAGCATCTTAGATAAATTTATGGAAGTTTTATTGACGTTAATAACTGAACTGTGATTATAAATATCCTTGTGGGACACTTTCTTTGTTCTTGACATTTGAGAGTTTGATTATTACATGCCTTGGCATAGTCTTACTTGGTTTAAACTTCCTTGGTATTCTTTGACCTTCCTGTATCTACTCATATCCTTCTCTCCGCTTGGAAAGTTCACAGTTACTATTTCTTAGAATTAGCTTTCTAGCCCAATTTTCTAGATCTTAGAAGCACATTTTATTGTATTTTGTTCTTTTTTCTCCTCTGACTGTGCATTTTCAAATAGCCTGGCTTGAGCTCAGCAATTCTTTCTTCTGCTTCAAAAAATTCTGCTGTCAACACACTTTGATGCATTTTTTGTTTTGTCAAATGAACTTTTTAGTTTCAGATTTCTGTTTGCTTTTTTATTATTATTTTCATCTCTTTGTTAATTTTCTCTGATAGAATTTTGAATCACTTATCTGTGTGATCTCAGTTTGCTGAGTTTCCTTAAGACAGTTATTTTGAATTTTCTGAGAGGTCACATGTCTTTATCACTTCAGGATTGCTCACTGGTGCCTAATTTAGTGTGCTTAGTGAGGTCATATTTTCCTGAATGTTCTTAATGCTTTTTGATAGCTGTCAATGTCTGGGCACGAAGAATTAGGTATTATTCTACTCTTGTTTGCACCTATCTTTCTTTAGAGTGCTGACTTTTTTGGTTCTTATGAAAGTGCTTTTTTGCATGGATTGTTATTTGATGTTCCTGTGGGAAGGATGATTGCTGGAGGCCTCTATTCAGCCATCTTGCTCTCCCTCATAAATATCCTTGTTAGACAATACAGACTGACATTTTTAGGGGTTAAGTGCCACCATGTTTGCAACTTACTCTCAAATGGTTCGAATAAAAATAATATTACCAATAGATAGATGGTTGGATGGATGGATGGATAGATGATAGATAGCTATAGAAAACAAATGATAAAGCAAGGGGGGGAAATATCAACAGCAACGAATCCAGGTTAAAGGTTCTTTCTACAATTCCTACAACTTTTCTGTAAGTCTAAATGCTTTTCCAAATAAAACCTTTTTAGAGCTGGGCACGCACCTCTGTAATCCTAGCACTCTGGGAGGCTGAGGTCAGTGGATTGCCTGAGCTCAGAAGTTTGAGACCAGCCTGAACAAGAGTGAGACCCCATCTCTACCAAAAATAGAAAAACTAGGGAAGAAGATCACTTGAGCCCAGGAGTTTGAGGTTGCAATGAGCTATGATGCCCCGGCACTCTACCGAAGGTGACAAAGTGAGACTCTGTCTAAAAAAAAAAAATTTTAGAAAGATACTGCCCACATATGCAATTTCTGGATATGCAAAAACTATTCACGGTATTTATCTCTAGGGCAGTGATTTTCACGATGTGCCATGAGAGGATCTTAAATGTGCCTTGAAACATTTTCAAGTTCATTAATTAAATTATTTTCAAAAGAAGTTCAAAGCACAGTAAGTACATTCTTTTTTATTTTTTTTTACTTTTTTTAAATCAACATAATTTAAGCATGCCCTGGAAGTTTAACTATAAGTTCAAGTGTGTCATGAGATTAAAAAAAAAAAAAAAAAAAGGTTGAAAAACACTGCTCTAGGGAATGGGAATAAAGGACTTGGGGGGGGGTCAAGATGGAGCAGGGATTGTTGAGAGGGAGGGGGATTCAACCTTCATTTAATACCTTTCTCTACTGTTATAACTCAGCATAAACATGTTTGTTACCTTTGTAATTAGAATGCCTAATTAATTTTCAGCAGTGTAGATTCATAGAAAGCGTGGTCTTTGGAGTTAGATGAACCTTGGCTAAAATCCCATCAGTTCCCATTTTATTCAACTAAGTCAAGCAATTTCCTTATTGTGGAATTCCTTAGATTTACTCTCTAGTCCCAGCTCTGTCACTGCCTTACCAGGGAATGTTTAAGTAGGTCATTTCACCTTCCTGGGCCTCAAGTCTTATCAGAGTCTACAAAATAAGAGAAGTCAACTATGATTTCTTTTTAAGTCCATTTTTGCTATAAAAAAAGTTTAGTCTTCCAGGATATAATTTCCTTTGACAGAAGACTCCTTCCAAATTGTTATCATTCACATGAAAACAAGATAATTTACCTTTTCCTGGGCTAATGACTATTAACTAATTGATCTCCTAAAGGCCTAAAAAGAAATTATTTTTAATTTCTGGAGTTGATGGTATGAAGATTTGTAATAAATTGGACCCCCTCTCCCAAATCAAAGGCAGTGTGTATAAGATGCTTCCCCTGCTTCTTCTCCTCCCCACCTTCCCCAGGCAGCATTTCTCAGCTTTTCCTCTGCATGTCTGCCTAAAATCCTCCTGGGGAGGCCATCAGAGAGTTCCTGACCAAGGAAGGCCCTGTTTTCATTGTCTTTCCCCTTAACATTTAAACCCATGCATTGCTGAAAGAAAATTTAATCCATACGCTTCTGAGTAATTTACACTTCACACATCAAAATATTACGTTTTAACAGTCATTTGTCTTTTCTGTAAATCAATTCTGTCTTATCACGGACGGGTGGGGGGGGGAAATAATGTAATGAAGAATAATAAAATACATGTATTAAAAAAATAAAAAATAAATAAAAAAAAAAAAAAAACAGTCATTTGTCGTCTCAATATCCTCTTGAGTCTTTTTAAAGGCTTTTATTCTTAATTGTCTCAGTTTAGTAGTCAAAAATGGAATGTAAACTCAGGAGAGTTATTTATTCTTATTATTCCTCACTCATGTGGCAGACCCTTCTAGTACTTCCTCCCCTAGCCTCTTAGGTAAGAAAGCTTGTGTTCTAATATACTTTTTTCTTTCTTTTAGTTTCCAATAAGAATGTTAGTTATTATTTACCGTGCACCAACAATGACAGGCTCTGTACTAGGAACTTCACAGGTATCTTCTTAACCTTCACATTGAGTCAAGTAAGTATATTTTCCCCCTACCTTTCCAGATTCAGAATCCAAAGCTCTGACAGATGATTTTCCTAAAGTCACATAGATGATAAGAACCTAAGTGTTACTAACTCCAAATACTGCACTGTACTTATTATGCTTTAAATTGAAAAACAAGGCTTGGCGCCTGTGGCTCAATGGGCTAAGGCGCCAGCCACGTACACCTGAGCTGGCGGGTTCGAATCCAGCCCGGGCCCGCCAAACAACAATGACAGCTGCAACCAAAAAAAATGGCCAGGCGTTGTGGCGGGCGCCTGTAGTCCCAGCTACTTGGGAGGCGGAGGCAGGAGACTTGCTTGAGCCCAGGAATTGGAGGTTGCTGTGAGCTGTGATGCCATGGCACTCTATCCAGGGCGACAGCTTGAGGCTCTGTCTCAAAAATAAATAAATAAATAAATAAATTGAAAAACAAAGTAACAACAGGTGTGGCTCCAACTTCCACAGCTCGAGGTCTTGCTAGTAGTGCCCTCCACTCTTGTTTTCCTGGCACCCTCTATTCTTCCCAGCTCGAAGGTCACCTCCTCTCTGAAAGCTTCCCTCTTCTTTGCTGTAGCATATATCCTTCCTTGTCCTACTTAACCACACTTCCAAATAATCATATTTTTCATGTCCATTTTCTTTTAAACTATAAGATTCAGGGTTTATGTCTTATTCATCTTCATTTTCCCAAAGCCCAACCCACAGCAGAAACTTAATAGATAGATCTCTAACTGAATGTTTCTTACTTAGGATTAAGGTAGAAATGTCATTCAATAGTTTAGTATTCATTCTAGGCATTGAGGATACAGCAAGTTAAAACAAACAGGTCACTTTCCACACCCAGCACCATTCTGGTTGGGAGGCTACTTCTCCGTTCCTAATGGGCTCTGCCTATGTATTTATTCTCTGAAGGACACAGCAGTGGAGTACAGCTGTGTGTGGAGGCAGCATAACATATACTGGTCAAGTGAATGGCCTCTGGAGTCAGCCCAGCTTGTCTTTGGGCAATTTACTTAACCTCAGTTTCCACAGGAATGGAATGAGGAAAATAACAGTACCTGTTATTATTATTATTGGTAGATTATGGGTTGTAGAAATGATTTATATTGTAGACATTAAATGTAAACTTAGAATAAAATGCCTAAAACTTAGAGTTCAATAAATATTAGCAATTATTACCATTATCTATATCACCCAGCCCATTTGTTCTTGGTTCACTTATGGCCCAGTTAATTAGAAATTATAAACTAAGAAATTAAATAATCTGATTATTTCACAAGTATACTATCATCGTAAAAAAATGTTATTATGTATTGCAAAGTAATGTATTGGTTCCAATCTAAAAATGCCTCGATCAAGTGGTTGTGACAATTTTGACAAGACAAAATTGTTAATTGATCAGATCCTCTTTCATTTCTGTAATGCCTCCCAACAAAGATATACTTCTTCTTCACCTGTATATCTTGTACTACTTATACAATATATTTGTATTTATGTATTTATCCTTTCTTACTTCTTCTAAGCCAGCTTGGTCTGACTCTCTGTGGATGTACAAATGTTTAAGAGGCAAGGGTCATAAACTCGCTCTCTTTGCAAGTCATCCTGATCCCTATTTGATAGCTTCAGGACATACCTCCAATCTTGGTCAATGTCATTAATGAAAAACATTTATCATAAGAGATGCCAGTAGGTGAAGATGCTTCCCTATGCTTTAAAAACTCAGATAGCTATTATATGAATAATATTAATGTGAAAAGACATCTATTATGTTTTTAATTATTAAAAATTTAAAGACACAAAATTTTCAATAATAGGAGAATGGTCTGATAAACTTTATAGTCATGCAATGAATTTCAAATGATGGCTTACAAAGAATTTTAAGAAACATTATAATACGATGATAACTTTAAAAAGCAGCACATAGAACCACATATATGATATGCATTTATGTATTTAGAGACAGAGTTTCATTTTGTCACCCTCAGTGGAGTGCCATGGCATCATAGCTAACAACAACCTGAAACTCTTGGGCTCAAGTGATCTTCTCACCTCAGCTACCCAAGTAGCTGGGACCACAGGCACTCACCATAATGCCCGGATAGTTTTTATAGATTGGGTCTCACTCTTGCTCAGGCTGGTCTTGAACTTCTGAACTCAAGCAATCCACCCACCTCCGCCTCCCAGACTAGGATTATAGGCATGTGCCACTACACCAGGCCATGATATGCATTTATTAAAATGTTTTTGTTTATGCAATAACCCATATATGTACAGCAAAAAAGCAAAAAAATGTTAACATTTAATCATAGTTATATCTGTGTAATGTAATGAATGATGTACAATTTCTATTTTCTTCTTTACCATTAATCATATGAGTTTGGACTTTTATTGACTGTGTTAAATACATTAGGTGAATCCTCTCATGTTTTAGTTTCCTCATCTGTAAAGTAAAAATAAGGAGAATATCTACTCACAAGTATTATAATGAGTCACATGAGGTACTAGACATAAAAATAATTAATAAATATTAAATTATTGAAAAACAATATATTTTATTATGTGTATGAATTATAGCAGTTAGGACTGGAAAATTTGTTTGCTTAAAAAATGTAAAAGAATAAGGCCAGGCAAAGTGGCTCACACCTGTAATCCTAACACTTGGGAGGCCAAGGCAGGTAGATTGCCTGAGCTCATGGGTTCAAGACCAGCCTTAGCCAGAGTGAGACCTCATCTCTAAAAATAGCCCAGCATTGTAGAGGCACCGATAGTCCCAGCTACTTGGAAGGCTGAGGCAAGAGAATCACTTGAGCCCAAGAGTTTGAGGTTGCTGTGAGCTATGACACCACCGCAGTCTGCTGAGAGCAACAAAGTAAAACTCTGTCTCAAAAAAAAAAAAAGTAAAAGAATATATTAAGCCTCGGTGCCCATAGCTCAGTGAGTAGGGTGCCAGCCACATATACCAAAGCTGGCAGGTTTGAGCCTGCCCTGGGCCTGCTAAATAGCAAAGACAACTGCAACCAAAACATAGCCAGGCGTCGTGGCAAGCACCTGTAGTCCCAGCTAGTCGGGAGACTGAGGCAAGAGAATCGCTAAAGCCTAAGAATCTGAGGTTGCTGTGAGCTGTGACGCCATAGCACTCTACTGAGGGTGACATACTGAGACTCTGTCTCCAAAAAAAAAAAAGAATGTATTAAGTATGTAGCTCTTTTTGGGGGGAGTTTTCTTAGTTCCCTAGGTTTTTCTGTTCCTTTACCTCCCCTAGCAGTCACATTGTTATTACCAGGAAATTGGTGAATTATTAAAAAGGGTGGTAAACTAAGATGGAAGATGGAAAAGGGATTAAGATGTAAGAGGGATTAAGTAAAAAATTTATGCCATCATTTTAACCACCTTGGTCATCTTCCAGAAGAGTTATAGTATGCTGTCAGAAAGTGGTCAAAGGCAAACAGCACAGTTTAATAACACTACACCTGATCATAACAAAAAGGCTGAGAAGCAATAAAACTGTTAAATAATAAATATCATAACAATCCCAGCAATACGTATGAGTAACTGTCAAAGAAAACTAAAGACACTTTTAGGTAAGATGGTATCCCCATTGGTTACGTATGCATGTTTAATAGGACAGGGTACAGTGTAAATTATAAATATTTTATCCCACCCTAACTGTCAGTAAAAAGAAAAGAAAGAGGCAGAGAAGAGATATGCATGTCTCTTCCTTTTCCCCAGGGGTAAAGGACTTAGAGGGATTACACCAAATTACACGCAGCTGAAGTTTCCGATGCCTGGCTCCCACACTGGTCCTGATCTCTTAACCTATTGTGGAATTCTTCTGGTTTCGGTTTCAGCATACAAATAGTCACAGAGCAACTACTATGCTCCAAGCTTTCTATAAACGTTACTTTAATTCTTTCAACAAGCAGGAATCATTTGTCTATATTTTGAAAATGAAGAAATTAAGACTGAGAGAAATTAAGTCACTTGCCTAACATTCCAGAGCTCACAGGATGCAGACTGGTGTTCAAATTCTTTAAAGACCCATGTTCTTCCCATTACATCCTTCTCTCTCTCCTACTTCAAATCTTAAACCTCCTTTCCTTGCTTTCTAGACAGCCAACCAGGATCTTCATGCTAATATGACTACTCAAAAGTCCCAAACCCCACTGTGCTTCAATTATCATGGCACATAACCTATATAAAACATGCTCTCACTTCTACCTGCCCCTCAGAATGAGCCTGGTACTGAAGTACATCATTCACTTGGTCATAAAGCACTTATCAAGCACGTGTTATTTACCAGAATTTTCTCAAGGGGTTTATCATCTACTTACAGCCTTTATGAGACAAACCAGAACTGATCCTAAGCCAAATCTTTTTGTTCTACCAACTTAAAAGCTTAGGAGAGAGCTAGGGCATCTGCAAACAGACGGACCTTTTCTGAGCTTTTTACCTCTCATGGACCACTCTCACTGAGGTCAGGGAGGCATCACACAAGGTAAGAGATCAACAGGATATGACAAACTTCACTCCACTTCAGAATTAGACTCCAATGAGCATTCTGAAATAGTTTAACTTTGCCACCAAATCCGAACACTAAAATATAAGTTACTTTGTTAGAAATGCATATTGACATTTAAAATGTTAGTGCCCACGGCTTGGCGCCTGTGACTCAACGGGCTAAGGCGCCAGCCATGTACACCTGAGCTGGTGGGTTCGAATCCAGCCCGGGCCTGCCAAACAACGATGGCTGCAACCAAAAAAAGGCCTGGTGTTGTGGCGGGTGCCTGTAGTTCAGGTTACTTGGGAGGCGGAGGCAAGAGACGCGCTTGAGCCCAGGAATTGGAGGTTGCTGTGAGCTGTGATGCCATGGCACTCTATCCAGGGCAACAGCTTGAGGCTCTGTCTCAAAAAAAAAAAAAAAAAAAAAAATGTTAGTGCCCTTATATAAGGATCAAAGGAAGCTTGTCCTCCCTCTCCATCATATGAGGATGCAGCCAGAAGACACCATTTATTAGGTAGAGAGCTAGCCCTCATCAGAGATTGAGTCTGCTGGCACCTTGCTCTTGGCTTTCCCAGACTCCAGAACTGTGAGTAATAAATTTTTATTGTTTATAAATTATCCAGTCTAAAGTATTTTGTCATAGCAACCTAAAAAGACTAAGGGAAGAAAAAAACAGGGATAAAGATTTACAATAGTGAGTAGCTTTAAATATATAATATATTATATATAAATAGTTTTTATTAAAAACCATCCCTTTGAAAGTATTATTTTCTAATCAAAATAATGTGAAAATAACTGTATATTTCCATGACTACAGAGCCTAGGATAACTTAACAGTAGATACCATGAGCCAGATACTGTGATAAGGGCTTTATAAACACCATATCACGGAAAGTGCACAAAAAACAAATGAGGAAAAGTATATATTGGTCCTCTTTTTACAAGTAAGGAAACTAAGGCTTAGAAAAGTTAATTATCCCACTGAAGATCACACAGGTAGGAGGTGGTCCAGCCCAAGGTCCATCCTCAGTGAATCTAATTGAGAGCTTGTGGCTCTTAACTATTACTGCTAAACTGACTTCTAATGCTGTAGGGAGTTGAGGAAGGCAATAGCCTGCTCTTCCGTCTGTGATCTCCTGCATAGCCCTGAAATATACATTTCTCAACAACAATAAAAAGCAGTTATCAGGATCAAGTATGTGCTAAGTGCTGGGAACTCATCAAGCATTTTACACATTCAATCCATATGACAGCCCTGTAGTTTAAATATTATTTTTATTCTTATTATCATCCACATGTCACTGAAAAAGAAACTGAACCATAGAGAAGGAACTTACCCAAGAGTTCACAGCTAACAAATGTAGGTTCCAAGGTTTAAGCCCGTCTAGTCCTTTGGCTATAACCATGGTATGTATTTGCATATAGTTGGCAAGAGTACAGGGGAAATCTGAGAACTGTAGACAAGTGGAAATAGAATCAATTTTGGCTTTTAGTAAAAGTGAAAATAGGGCTCAGTCTCCCTTGGACAGTACCAGTTTATGACTTTTGTCCTGGTGCAATTATTAATAGTATCCACTGTCATTTTCAACAGTGTCCAAGTTTGGTGATATATTACAGGGTCGACCAGTTAGAAAAGTTCTTTTTTACTACAGTGGGCAATGTTCTTAAGTTTTATTGCCTATTATTTCCCCATCTGTAAAACAGAAATGGTAATGTTTGCTCTCCTTCTGCCTCCCAAGATGTTATTGTGACCTTATATAGAAAAATGTAAATGTAAGGCACAGTATTTTGAAACATTACAAATGTCAGGTAGTTATATAGGGAACTTCCACAGCTACTGAGCTTCCACCATTTGCAGTGCATGGAGCTGAATACTTTATATTCGCTAACAAACTCATTGCCCATAGGTACATAATGCTTTTTTTTATTCTTGCAAAACAAACATTTGTGATAGAAACCTTGGTGTCAGGACAGAGTACAAACAAACCATTAAGTCACTATTAACCATTATTACTGAACCAGAAACTAAGACAAAAAACTTGAAAGGGAAGCTTTGCTAATTTCATTACATAACATCCACTTTTTGATTGACTCATTATTTCCACTTAAGCAAGAAAAATGAGCAGAATAAAAAGAATAAACTGTTTTGTTATTAAAAATACAGTTTAAAAGGTTAGTACTGATAAGTAATTCATGGGAATAAAAAGCCGTAGGTTAGGCTCAGCACCTGTGGCTCAAGCAGCTAAGGCGCCAGCCACGTACACCTGAGCTGGTGGGTTCAAATCCAGCCTGGGCCTGCCAAACAACAATGATGGCTGCAACCAAAAAGCTGCAGGTTAATTTTACAAAGGAAAAAGTATACTGACATCTTGCTACTGTAGTAACAAGTGGAAATTTAGGAAAATCATCTACATTTTGGGAATTAAAAGATCTGAATTCTGTCATGGGGTTTGTCTGGTGCTATGTAAAACACTGTATGTGTGTGTAAAATTTCTTTGTGTTTTGGCTTTTCAGTCTGGACATTCACAAAAAGCTGGGCACCATTGCTCAGTGGTTAGCACACACCAGGGGTGGCGAGTTTGAACCTCACCTGGGCCTGATTAACAAATTAAAAAAAAAAAAAAAAAGGAAGTTAAAACTCGATTGTAGGAGGGACTTTGCCCAACAAATGCAACTAATCTAACATGGTTTCTTGTACCCTCAATGAATCCCCAACAATAAAAAAAAAAAAGGAAGTTCACAGAAACAGAAAAAAATCGTAACATCTAAAATGGATGAAGGTATTAAATTCTTTTTATCTTTCTGTATCTTTCTTTGTTTTTCAACTTTCTATTCCCTGGTTTCCATCCATCCACTCCTCCATACTCAAATTTCTGGCCATTGGCAATTCCATCACAACTCAGCACTTCTTTACTCACTCTTACTTTATCATCATTGAAAATAGGAGAATTGGCTTGGCACCTGTGGCTCAGAAGGCTGAGGCACCAGCCACGTATACCTGAGCTGGCAGGTTCGAATCCAGCCCAGGGCCACCAAACAACAATGACGGCTGCAACCAAAAAAACGGCCTGGCGTTGTGGCGGGCACCTGTAGTCCCAGCTACTTGGGAGGCAGAGGCAGGAGACTGGCTTGAGCCCAGGAATTGGAGGTTGCTGTGAGCTGTGATGCCACCGCACTCTATCCTGGGTGACAGCTTGAGGCTCTGTCTCAAAAAAAAAAAAAAAAAAAGAAAGAAAATAGGAGAATAAAACTAAATATACTTGTTTCCTTTTTTTCTTAAATTTTGTCCCACTTTGCAAAAAGCACAGTTTTCTTATCTATAAACTAAGAAGTTTCCATTAGTTGCTCTGCTTGGTAGAGTCACATGATCTACAAGGCTGAAATTAACAGCTTTTTTGTAGAACATGCAGTAATACACTATGTTAATGGAGAGCTTAATAAATGCTTCAGGCTGAAACAAGGATCGAAATTATGATGGTGTGAATGATTCTATCTACTTTGGAGGAAGAGATCACTGCCATAACAACTAATACTGCTTCAATTAAACAATAATTCTCTGATCAAACAGAGAAAAAAAAAGGATCAAGGAAGAAAAGGAAGGAAAGAAAGGAGGAAAGAGGAAGGAAATGAGTACTGAAGGAAGGGAAAACTTTTGTATATAAAAACATAAACTGGGCTGGGCGTGGTGGCTCACGCCTGTAATCCTAGCACTCTGGGAGGCTGAGGCAGGTAGATTGCTTTAGCTCAGGAGTTGGAGGCCAGCATGACCAAGAGTGAGACCTAGTCTCTACTAAAAATAGAAAAATTATCCAGGCATTTTTATATAGCAGTCCCAGGTACTCTGGAGGCTAAGGCAGGAGGATCATTTGAACCCAGAGTTTTAGGTTGCTGTGAACTAGGTTGATAGCATGGGTAACAGAGTGAGATTCTGTCTCAAACAAACAAACAAAAAAACCCCAAAACGTTCACAGACTGTCAAGCTGAGTACTGTGGCACATGCCTGCAGACCCACTTACTTGAGAGACTGAGGTGAGAGGATAGCTTCATTTTTAGGCCAGCCTGACCAACATAGTGAGACCTACCTTTAAAAAAGAAAAAAAACTGTAATTTCTTATTTCAGTGAAATTTTCTCTGTTAGTCATGAAAATGTGAAATATAAAGCCAAGACAAGATACATAAATACAATTTTGGCTTTTTGAAGAATCTTTTTATCCTCACCTGTCATAGAGAGTGGCTGGGAAAGTAAAACGACGTGCTCGCTTTAGCTCATTTTGAATGAACTGCTCATAGCAACAGAGTCACTTGGTTTTCACAGGCCTGGTTTTTGTCATGGTTCTTGAGACATCTCAGAATAGGAAATAATGGAAAAGATTATAACTTGGTTCCCTTGGTTCCACTTTTTTAGCATTGTGAAACTGCCATAAAGTTGATTAATTCTTTTCTGTAGCTAACTTGAGGTCTTTAGAATGGAAAATAAAAAGAGAAAATATTAATGAGTTATATTTTTCACAGAGATGTGAAAATTATTAACATTGCATGTCAAAAACCAAATCACGACTTAACTGTACATAAAGAAATGTAAACTATGACAATATTATTAAACTATGGTTATTTTTTTATAACCATAGTTATTTTATGGTTATTTTTTATAACATCATAGTATTCCAAGAACCAGAGTGTCTGACTTTGAGTTGACCTGTGCTTTCCATAAAGAACATTTTCATACTTATGAAAAAAACATAATTGCTGTAAAACAATAGTTTGTGAACTCTATTTTAGGTTTTCTAATCATGCTCGAGGGAACACAAGAGTTCATTTCCTATGAACCTCTATTACCCATGTTTTATGTTAATAAGTTGTCTTGGTCTGCAAAGGCATTAGCTAGCTAGAAAACTAGTCTCTAGAGCATTTCCTCCATTATTAAATGTTAAATAAGCTACTAAATAGCAGGATAAAGGCAACTTTCACATTTACCAAAATTACTGAATAAGCTTATGAGGACCAGGTGAGTGTCGTTCTATTCTGGAGTATTAAGCACTTCCACTTGTAATATGGAATACGCAGTTTCCTCCAAGCATGAAGGGATTTCATCTTCTTTGATTTCTCACAACCAAAAACATAGTAAGTACACACACAAGTGGTAATAAAAATACAAAGAAGGCACCACCTGCTTGGATTGAAGAGTGCAGAAGAGACAGGGTTATTTCTAACCCATTTCTCTGCAGACACTCCCTCGTTGTTCAGATCCAGGGTCTGCTCCACCCAAACAACCTTCGAAACATCATGATTCAGTTATATAGGGGACCCCACCATAGTGCAGTCTATCATTGTCACTTAAATCCATGGCAATGAAAATCTTTCACTTGGCTCAGCACCCGTCCTCAGTGGTTAGGGCACCAGCCACATACACTGGAGCTAGCGGGTTTGAACCCAGCCCAGGCCTGCCAAACAACAATGACAACTACAAGAAAAACACAGCCAGATGTTGTAGCGAGCACCTGTAGTCCCAGCTACTTGGGAGGCTGAAGCAAGAGAATCACTTAGGCCCAAGAGTTTGAGCTTGCTGTGAGCTGTGACGCCATGTACTCTACTGAGGGTGACATAGTAAGATTCCATCTCAAAAAAAAAAAGAAAAAAAAATCTTTCACTCCCAGACAACTGTTTACCAATGATTGATTATATTCACAATGGAGGAACAGCCTGTGTAAACCAGCACCTATCTCACATATTACTTTATTTTGAAGAGACTATATACTGTTGGGAAAACTTATCTGGTCTCCTATTTTATGCCAAATCACACTATACAGTTCAAAAAGAAAGGGAGGAGAGGAATTTACACAGTTTTTCAGCAGCAACAACAACAAAAATTACTGATATCAGGATGCTATGGAGCAGATTAAGGCAAGATACAACAGGAGGACAGCTAGCTCAGAAATAAGAAGGTAAAAATTCTGCCTTTGAAAAATTACATCTTGGCTCAGAACCCGTACTCAATGATTAGGGCTCCAGCCACATATACTGAGGTTGGGGGATTCGAAGCCAGCCCAGGCCTGCTAAAAACAATGATAACTCCAACAAAAAAAAGCCAGCTTTTGTGGTGGGTACCTGTAATCTCAGCTACTTGGGAGGGTGAGGTAAGAGAATGGCTTAAGCCCAAGAGTTTGAGGTTGCTGTGAGCTGTGATATTACAGCACTCTACTGAGGGCAACATAGTGAGACTCTATGTCTCAAAAAAAAAAAAAGAAAGAACCACAGCACTATACCAAGGGTAGGGACTCTGTCAAAAAAAAAAAAAGAAAGAAAGAAAAAAA
The DNA here is from genome assembly GCA_963574655.1 of Perodicticus potto. Classification (NCBI taxonomy): domain Eukaryota; kingdom Metazoa; phylum Chordata; class Mammalia; order Primates; family Lorisidae; genus Perodicticus; species Perodicticus potto. The sequence continues at coordinate 24,135 of CAUYRH010079011.1, forward strand.
AATTATATCTTCTCTCAATGCCTTAGTGGTTTCATATTTAATAAGGAAGTTGAGTTCAATTGAAGGTCTCTAAACTTTTGTTAGAATGAGAGTCCTTGGCTCGGTGCCTGTGGCTCAACGGGCTAGGGCACCAGCCACGTACACCTGAGCTAGTGGGTTCAAATCCAGCCTGGGCCCACCAAACAACAATGACGGCTGCAACCAAAAACTGGCCGGGCGTTGTGGCAGGCACCTGTAGTCCCAGCTACTTGGGAGGCAGAAGCAGAAGACTTGCTTGAGCCCAGGAGTTGGAGGTTGCTGTGAGCTGTGATGCCACGACACTCTACCTAGGGTGACAGCTTGAGGCTCTGTCTCAAAAAAAAAAAAAGAAAAGAAAAAGAAACACAAACAAACAAGAGTCCTTAACATATTAATCACAGTTACTTCATTAAAAAAAAAAAAAAAAGAATGAGAGTCCTTTTTTCTTTTCTTTTCTTTTTTTTTTTTTTTTTTTTTTTTTAGACAGAAAATAAATTTGTTGCCCTAATTAGAGTACTGTTGAATCACAGCAACAAGCAAAATCCAACACCGGGGCTCAACCGATTCGCCTGCCTCCGCCTCCCACGTAGCTGAGACTACAGGCGCCCGCCACAACGCCTGGCTGTTTTTTTTTTTTTTTTTTTTTTTTTTGGTTGCAGCTGTCATTATTGTTTGGCAGGCCCAGGCTGGATTCGAACCCACCAGCTCAGGTGTACGTGGCTGGCGCCTTAGCCCGTTGAGCCAAAGGCGCCGAGCCTGGATTTT